>CAEMYA010001251.1:0-12041 GCA_903131615.1 Diplodus sargus
ACACACACAGTCACATTAAATACAACAGGTTTACTGACCTGTTTATGGGTAATCCATTACTTGTTCTGGTTGCTCAGGTTACAAACAGTGACGTCACCCTGTGGTGTTCACTGAAGACCGCAGAGCATTGATTTACAACAGTAAACAGTCACTTTGACCGGAACTACTTGAGCTCCAGATGTGCCATGACATCAAATAAATTGACATCCTCAAGCCAATCAGAGTCAAGTATTCATCCAGGCCAAGTATATTTCAACCAGTGTTCCCGTATCCCCTGCTCACGACCACTACTTCAGACCTGTTCTGATGAGTCAGTCGTGTCAGAGAACACTGCAATATATCCGTCCTATAGATCCATCGTCCACCCTGTAGACCCATGGTTCATCCTATAGACCCATGGTCCATCCTAGAGATCTATGGTCCATCCTTTAGACCCCTAGTCCATCCTATAGATCTATGGTCCATCCTTTAGACCCATGGTCCATCCTTTAGACCCATGGTCCATCCTATAGATCTATGGTCCATCCTTTAGACCCATGGTCCATCCTTTCGCCCCATGGTCCATCCTATAGATCTATGGTCCATCCTATAGATCTATGGTCCATCCTATATATCTATGGTCCATCCTATAGTTCTATGGTCCTTCCTACAGACCCATGGTCCATCCTATAGATCTATGGTCCATCCTATAGACCCATTGTCCAACCTATAGACCCGTGGTCCATCCTATAGATCTATGGTCCATCCAATAGACCCATGGTCCATCCTATAGATCTATGGCCGATACTATGGATCTATGGTTCAGCCTATAGATCTATGGTCCATCCTATAGGTCCATCACACATCACCGATAAATGTACATGCATTACATTAAATGATGTGAATCTGTCTGTAGAATATCAAATGTTTGTTCTACTCAGTGTGATTGACAGGAGAGATGATCAGAGTGGCAGAACACCATGATAAAAATATGGACTGAAGAGTGGGTAGAGTTTCTGAGTGAAGCAGCAGCCAGTAAAGGAGTAGATAAGAGCTGCAGCATCAACGTCATAAAAGGAGACCAGACCCTCCTCATTATCCACAAACACCCCCACCTTCTCAGGTCGACGCTTCAGAGAGAGATGGACTGGAGGAAGAGTCCAAGTTTTGTACTTGTTTTTTTTCCTCAAACATATCGTCCAGTAACCATTCTGAGGAGTCGGTGTGATTTCTCCCTTCCTGTTGATCGACTCTCTGACCACTCCTAAATCCCAGTCATTCTTCTCTTTAACTTGAACCTCATAATAAAATCTTCCTGTCTGATTTGCGAAGACACAGGTACAATAATCAAGTCTCTCTGGGTTGTCTGGGAGATTCTTCCATTCATCACCATGTTTAACTTGTTTTCCATCATGAGACAAGATGAGTTTGGGATGTGCTATATCAGGATCAAGTGTCACATCCACTGCATACTGCTGGACCCTCTTCAGGTCGTCCTTCTTTATCTGTTTACTGAGTGTCTTCTCCAGCTGATTCACAGCTCTCACCACAGTACCCTCATATGAGGTGGTGTTGGGAGCCACAGATGACTCTGAACTGAGCTCAGTATCCCGGAATTCACCATTCTTCCCACCTTGGTGCAAAACTCATTTTTGAGCTACTATTGGTCAGGGTGACAGACCTCCTCTGACCAGATATTCAAAACTCTAGCGCCTTCCTTGTTCTTCCCCTCTCTCTCTACAACCTCACAACACTGTCAAGAACTCTAAAATCCTTTAACCATAGGATCCTTTACTAACTATTACTGCCCTGTGTGAGGTGATGTACTGTTGGCAATCACTTATATATGTGCAATATTAATTTCAGCATACTTGGACAGTGCTAAAATTTGAGATAAATCTTGATTTGTACTTACAAACAACTGCACTGTGATGAGAATTGATTTATCAAATCAAATTCATAACCCATTTGATTAAGCAAAATCTTTTAGGTTATTAACTGCCACTATGAGCCATTTGCAGTTGGCGCTATCGATTCAAGTTGAAAGCACTCTGTAAAAATTGTAAAATTTCAGTTCAGCATTTGAATATCTCGTATTCAATGCATTGTAGTCAAGCTGTCATAATTTCATGACAATTTGAGTGTTCCTCGTGTTAATCACAGTGTGCCACCACCTTGTGATATACAGAAGTTTATATCTGGCTGTTTCTGCCTTGCATTTCATCCTGAGTAAAAAGTAGAGCCAGAGATAGAGTCACAGCATACTACGAGCCCTGTGAAACATAAGTTTTGTACTTAGCTGTTACTACGACGTGTTTCAGCCTGAGTCAACTTCAAGAGACAATCATCTGATTGTTACTACCCTGCATTCCAGTAAGTGCATGTTTAAAGGTTGGAAAACAAAGTTACGCTTTATCTTTATTGGCCCCAGTCTGTATGACTACCTTAAAAAATCACCATCCCAACAGACAAAAGGGGGCTGACAAAAGGATGGGACACCGAGCATAAACGCCATTTCTACCAACTGCGTCGTGATAGCCATGCAGACAAAAGGAGTTGTAGAAGGCCATATGCAGAAAGCTTGGCCGAGAATTATGACCAGTCAATAATACTGCGTAGATGATGACCACTACTTATCTGACCACAGTTCAGTGCACAGTCATAATTCCTTAGATAGTGAGAGCGCCTCAGAATTTCTTTCTGCATCCAGCTACTCACAGCGTTAGAGCCCTGAGCCACAGTTTAAGCAAAACTTAAACTTCAAGAGCTGCATAGTTAGCTTCTGGCAACTAACAACTCGATCCATCCTTGTAGACCATTGACAGTAAGCAACTTACCTCCTTACAGTTACAACAGGCAACCTTGGATTTGTTATCAACAGCAGAAACTAAATTATTCAGAATTTAGTAATAGCCAAAAACCATGCTATTGAGACTGAATTCTGATTGGATACAGACACCACTGTCCAACTTTGAAAATACACTTCGACTAGCTCCTTTGCTGTATTTCCTGTTTTGTGTGAATCAACTGTTGTAAACCTTTTATTAGGACACTGCATTCTGAACTCATAGAACGAGACACACACGTCAACTGTTTACAACATTACCACACTGTCAACAAGAACAATGATACAGTCATCTGGACTTTCACATTTGAGACACTCTTCCACAGAAAAACCTGCTTGAATAACCAAATTATAAGACTTCCAAAATAAGTCTGACTGTCTGAAGTAATCAGCATACCAATCAGTAAACAAAAACACTCTTGGACACCCTGGAATGTCTATATCATTGTCGGTGCCACGGTCTGCATCTCATCCTAACAAACTGACATCACTAACTTTCCTGTTCTCACTAACCCAGAGAAACAAAGGTATTTAGTGAATTCAGTGTCAAAATCATGATGTCTATCTGGATTTTCTTTTTCTTAGTGTAACTTCTGTTCTTGATATTCTATTCGTGATTCTTGCTTAGCCAAGATAGAGAGTTGGCCAATGCCCAGATGTTACCAATATTAATGATCGGCCAGATTAACTCCTTCAAATTATGGATTATACATGTGGATTTGTGCTCTCAGGATCCCATGTCAAGCGACATCCTGAGACCAAGGGGGGATGTTGGGACCCTGAGATGAAGTCATTCATTGTGGATTTCAAAATGGACTTTGAACTGAACTCAGTGTCCACAACGTAATGGTGCCCCGTGTGAGACAGTGCACGAATGTCATGACGAGAAACTTCATCATGGCCTTGAGCAATCACAACACAAGTCTGACACACATACAACAAATGAACGTGGACTTGCTGCAGGCTGTTTTTCATGTATTAGAGCTGTAGTGTGTTTCATTTGTGTGTGTATGTGTCATCATTGTGTGTTTCAGTGATCATCAGTGAACCAGCTGCAGCTGTCGTCATGCCAGACTGCAGATGTTAAAGCAAATGACAAGACTGAACAACTCCCACCCTTCCACCACCTCCGGACAGCACAGCAACACGTGAGTCCAGATACACTAACTGACATGACTGTGACGGTGAGCTTCAATATGCATTCAGTTCAGTGTCTCTCTGTCATCAGCACCACTGGGCCCTTCTCTTGGGTCACACTTTTATTTTAGGATAATGAACTCAAGTATTTCATGGATACTGAGAGATGCGTCTTGACTGCAGGTCTATGTTCTCTCCTATGAATCTTTACTTTCATTTAATAAATGTGGAAATGAAACTGTTGTGTTTTTCCAGCTCTGCTCTACCTCTCTCACTTTGGCTGTCCAGACAGGCGAAAACAATCTTTTTTTTCTCTGTCTTCCTCGGCATCATTTCAAGAATACAGTATTTGTGTCCACATGGATCCACTGACAATGACCAAAAATGCTGTAGTTCATACTCCAAGCCTATATGTGGAGCTTGACATTCACCAAAAAAACAGAGAAGAAGACACGGAGCATGTGCATTAAGCTTGCGCGCTGTAAGCAAACAGACAGTAGATGGAGAAAACGAACACAACACGAAGAAGACGAAAATAGCGAGTGCAAGGAAACCAGAATTGTCTGTGTGGACCGGTAATGAGGTCGAACTGCTGCTGCGACTCACACTCAACTACAAGGCAAGTAAGTTGCAAGAAAGGCTCAATATCTTCTGCAGCATGAACACGAGCATGTAGTCCGCCATTGTTGTTGTTGTTATGAGACATCGTGGGTTGGGGTGATGGTGTCATCGTTTTGGAGAGTATGCAGATTCGCCATCCACATGAAAACGGGAAGGCTGGGTTTTTGGATTTCTCCACCCTGAGACCCGTTTTCAAAGAAGTGCGCTTTCACGCACTGCGTTTTCAGGATCTGTGTGAGCGGTCAGCCAAAACAATGCAATACATGTGTGTTTTAGCAAAAGAGCGTTGTCGTCTGGACGTGGCCTCATTTTAATGTAGCAATGACTGTTGTGATATAAAGTGAAATGGTGTAAAAACTAAAAAGTTTCTCACACAAACAGAATTGATTGGTTTCCAGTCACACAACAGGCACAGATGTCACAAAAAACATGAAGAAAATCTTTTTCCAACACACAAATGATTTTGTTAACAAATTATTTCTCCTCTTGACAAGAAACTGAGCAAAGATTTTTTGACTTGTCTCCACTAGAGGGCGTCCTCCGATCTCTGGTTTAGTTCATATCACCTGTTCAAACCTTTAATGACATGACATCAGCTCACCCTACCAGCTGTCTCTGATGTGATGGAGGATTGAAGCTCGTCAGATCAAGTCAGTCTGAGAACAGCTGATGGTGTTTTTAATCACACAATTTTGGTCGTCATTAGAAGCATCAGCTGTTGATATCAGTGACAAACTAAATAATGAATCAGACACAGGAAGAAAAACAGACAATTTTTTGCTCTTTCATACAATTTTTGCCAGGTTGTAGCTCTAATCTTCCTGAAGAGAAACTCTGCTTTGCTCAGACACAGGCACACGTATTAAATCTCTTTGGGTTGTCTGGGAGTTTCTTCTTTGCATCACGATGTTTAACTTGTTTTCCATCATCAGACAGGATGAGTTTGGGATGTGCTGTATCAGGATCGAGTGTCACATCCACTGCATACTGCTGGACCCTCTTCAGCTCGGCCTCAAACAGCTTCTTCATCTGTTTACTGAGCGTCTCCTCCAGCTGATTCACAGCTCTCACCACAGTCCCCTTAAATGAAGGGGGACGGACGCTGACTCCTGTCCAGTTCTTGGTGGATGGAGCAGTGTTCAGTGATGGGGAGCTTTGAAGGAGGTGGAGGTGGTCTTCAGACTGTGAGAGCTGCTTCACCTCATAACTTCTCTTTTTCAGCTCAGAGATTTCCTGTTCCAGCTCTTTGATGAAGCCTTCAGCCTGTTTCTCTGTCTCTCTGTGCTTCTCTTTGATGGTGTCGATGAGCTCGGCCTGGCTTCTCTCAACAGACTCCTTCAGAGCGCTGAAGACCTGAACACCAGCTGCTATCTCTCTGTTTGCATCTTTCTTACTGAGCTCCACTGAGTGCTTCATCTCCTCAATCTTCAGTCATCTCTTCTGGATCATCTGCTGAATTTCAGCGTCTGTCTTCCCCAGCTTGGCCTTCATTCCTTCATATCCTTCTTCCAGAGGAACAACATCATGTGTCTTGTGGTCTGAAATACTGCAGAGCATGCAGACACACATCTGGTCGGTCTTACAGAACAGCTCCAGCACTTTATCGTGCTTCGTACACATCCTGTCTTCCAGGTTCTCCACAGGGTTGATCAGTTGATGTCTTTTCAGTCCTGACTTTGTCAGATGTGGCTCCAGGTGAGTCTCACAGTAGGAGGCCAGACACACCAGGCAGGACTTCAGGGCCTTCAGTTTGGTTCCAGTGCAGTCGTCACAGGGAACTTCTCCTGGTTTGGAAACTTGTTGCTCTGAGCTGCTCCTGCTGGCTTTCTGTTGAGCTGACTGTCTGAACTGAGCAGCCATCTCAGAAATTAACGTGTTGACCTGCAGCTCAGGTCTGGTGTTGAAAACCTCTTGACAGTTGGGACACTTGTACGGGACATTAACACTCCAGTGTTGAGTGATGCAGGTTTTACAGAAGTTGTGTCCACATGGTGTGGTGACTGGATCAGTGAACACATCCAGACAGATGGAGCACAGAAACTGATCTTCAGTCAGCAGACAGCTGGCAGCAGACATGTTGACAGTCTGAGGATGAAAAGGTGAAAACAACATAAAATGTAATTACATTTAATTTGAATATTTACTTGAACACAACTAACTGTAGTGCAACATCAGGAGAGTCGTCATGGGTCCTGTTATTATAAATTTCATGTGGATTTCTTCATGTGGGCCTGATGTTGAATTAGACCCATGTTGCATTCTAACGTGTAATGAACTGATTTGGTTGAATTCTAAACAAAATGTTTTCAGTGTTCTCAGGAAGAGGAGGTCCAGAGAGAGAGAGGATGAAGATACAAAGAGCAGAGAATCAGACACATTAAATGTGAAGAAGAAAAGTTGGAAGCTGCTCTGGACTGCAGGACACTTATCTCCAAAACTCCCACGACCACTGACGGACCTCATGTGACAATATGCCCTGAGTGGAACTTCCTGTCTGAGTAGAGCTCAGGTTTTGTGGTAATATCAGGGTAAATATTATCAGCTGTTCTGCTTTATAAAGGCAGACAGCAGTAACTACAGAAACAGTGATGCTGAGATAAAGTGTCCAAAGTTCAACTACTTATCAAAGTGTCTTAATAAGTTGTACCACATCAGTTTCATACCTTTAAAGGCAATAAAACAACAGTCGCCTAATGGCAGATACTGTCGTCTGTACTTTGGACACTCAAAAGGGCGTCTAAGCTAAACTAGGTCAGTTAGCTTCTCACACGATTAGGGGTGATACCTTTTTTCTGCGACTGTTGGATTTAGTTTCTGTTTTCTGTTTGTGTATTTGGTGTAACAATCTTAATGACCAACATGTTCGAGCATCAACATTGATGTTTCAATAACAAGTCAGAAACACAAGTTTAACAAGCCAGAGTTCAGTCACTGTGGTTTGTTTTAACCTGTTTTGTACTTCTGAACAAATTAACATGTTTCTATCAACAATCGCTCACTTTTATTTCTTAATATTCTTAATATGGACACACAAATATCAAAAAGTCAGATTCTAGTTTGAACTCATTGTCGACCTGATTATCAGTCGAGTCATTTTGTCTGTAAGACAGTTTACTCACCAGTGTTTGCAGAGATTCTGCTGTTCAGTTGAGAAAAATCTGATGGATTCAGTTGAATTTTTCCTCAGAGAGAAACAGAGAGACTCGTCTGGACTGCAGCTCTGCTGTCACTCAAACTTTCTCTTTGCTGCTGGAAATGTGACGTTGAAGCTTTTCTCCTCTCAGAGTTGCTCCTCCTCTCAGTGCAGCTCTGTAAATGAGCTTTTATTGCCTTGTTGGGAAACACCTTGAAAGAGCTTTGGAATGATATGAGTGTTTACTTTTTCTCTCTATACATTCTTTTATATTAACCAATAACTAGTTGCTTTTGAGCTGCATGTTGGCTCTTTATTAGTCATTACAAAGCACTTATTAACTCCTTGTTCTGCGTGATCATTTTCTACAACTACTAAAACGTTTATGAAGATTTTCCCTCCATGGCCTCCTAATTGCTGCTTATTGAGAGGAAATAAGTGTTGTTGAACATGAATGAAGTCACATCTTCTTATTGACATGTATAAATATGATTAAATATTACATGACAAAACTGAAAACTGAAAAGTATTAAACGCGTTCAAATGACTCTAAAACAAGTCTTTCTAACTCCAATATGTTCTTCATTCTTAAGTCACATATTGGTCTTATAGTTGAACCTTTGTGGGTTAATAATTGTCAAAACACTGACACAACCACCCACTGATAAATTGACATATTAAAAAAATTAAAGTGTGACAGCAGTTCAATCACAGTGTTTTAAAACATAAACAAACTTAATTAGTTTTCTCTCCTTCAGGTCAAGATAAGTACAACAAAAATAATCTGACTCAAAGTTAAAGCGCTGATGCTTATGTTGCAGATGCGTCAGGAGGCTTTAGATCTGAACACTTTTATAGAATACATCTGAGAAGGTTAAATGCATCATATTGTGGCTGTCGATCAGAAAGCATCTGTAGTTCTTTGGGCGTCATGTCATCAGCTGAGAGGATGGATTACATGAAGTCCCTCGGCAGGTTCAGAATGTCAAAATGCAGTTACAGTTACCTGAAACAAAGTTATTTCTAATTACAAGAAACATGAGTTGACATGCTGTTCAATGTAAAATGTATATCTATAAAATCATACAGACAAATGTATTGGAGTAATAGTACAATATTTCCTGCAACTCTTATATTTACAATGATCAGACAATAAAAATGTCATTCAACTGGGTTGTCTGGGAGATGTTTAATTTGTTTCCCATCATCAGAAAGGATGAGGGTGGGTTGTGCTGTATCAGGATCAAGTGTCACATCCACTGCATACTGCTGGATCCTCTTCACGTCAGGCAGCTTCTTCATCTGTTTACTGAGCGTCTCCTCCAGCTGATTCACAGCTCTCACCACAGTCCCCTCATATGAAGGTGGACGGACACTGACTCCTTTCCAGTCCTTGGTGGGTGGACCAGCCTTCAGAGATGGGAAGCTTAGAAAATATCATATTTAGAACTTGAGACTTTGAAGCCACCAAAAGAACCGACCCAAAGAAAATCAAGATAGCAAGTGAGTGCATAAAATTTCCGACATGGACAGACATTCCATCTTCCTGATGGATGCAGAAGAAATATGAGAGAGTTTGGAATTAGAACTTATGGAAATGCAATGTGATAATTCTCTGAAGAATCAGCATCAGCATATCTCCCTGCCTGACTTCTACTGGAGTTTGGAAATGGCCAAGTTTCTTCTTAAGAGAAGTCAGGCAAAAGGAACGATGAGACTGTTACAAAACAGACAATTTAGTAACTTTCTATGTGACTGATTTGGTGAATGGGCTATCTTTCTCTTAAGGGTGGTGCCCCAAGATGATCTAATGCGAACTGGATTATATTAATTATAATTAGTAATTATCCCTGGTAATCATGAATTATTACTGATAGCCAAATTTAACCCAATACTCCCTATCAATGTTGCGAATGAAACACTATTTATGGTGCCCCGTGTGAGACAGTTGGCAATCATTCAAAATTGTGCAATATTAAATTCAGCATAATTTGCCCAGTGCTACAGCAGTAGACATTTATTGCTACGTACAAACAGTTACATGGTGATGAGAATTGATTTATCTCTCAAATATCAAATTTAACCGATTTGACTTACCAAAATCTTTTAGGTCATCAGTCTCTGTAGAAATTGTAAGAATTTCAAAACAGCATTTGAAAATCCAGTGTTGTGTGTCACGATGAAAAAATGACTGATGCTGATGTTTCTGTTTCAGCTGGTCTTAGCTATGAATGCTACTATTGAGAACAATTTAATGCACCATGCTGTCACTGTGGATTGGAAAGTTTACATCATCAGGTTTTTGGGGGTCACGTCATCAGACAACAGCATGGATGATATGAAGTCCCTTTATATGTGGAGATTTTTAAAATTGTGCAAAAATGGATGTTATATTAGTCAAATTAAATTGGCTTTAAGATACTGCAACAACAGTTATTTGAGTTTAATTCTTGTTTGATGAAAAATGTGAATTAGCAACCAGCAAATCCAGATGTTAGACGGATGTAGTGGAGTAAAAAGTACAATATTTCCTTTCACGGTGGTGGAAAAGTAAAACAGCCCCCAGAAACAGAAACGCAGGGAAAGTTAATTTTTGTGCTCTTGTGTGGGAGTAAATTGACTTAGTTACTTCCTGTCTGTGACTGTAACATTTCAGTGTGTAACTGTTCCAAACACCTTACAGTCTGTGATCCATCACAGCAACAAATCCCTCTGCACTTCACTGCTGTTCTCCAAAGTGTTGAGCAGCTTTTCTCCATCTAAAACATTTCTCACAGATACATTAGGGCGAGGAAAATGAGAGTTTTGACCTGAGATGGAGAATCCTTCTGATTGGACCACAGTTGTAGATTAAAGAGCTTCTTTGTGATTCTGCACTTATAAAAGAAGCTGAGAACAATTGTTGTAATTTTAAATTCTGAGCTTGAAAAACTGTAAAACACACTGAGAAGCTCCTCAGTGATGTCAGAAAATTTGAACCCGTTAGATTTCATTGTGCTTCAACATCAGACTGCAGTTCTTTAGTAAGAGCAGGTCCTCATGTGGACTCAGGCTGCAGTTTGCCATGAGCTCCACTAGAGGGCGTCCTCAGATCTCTGGTTTAGTTCAAATCAGCTGTTAAAACCTTCAATAACACGACATCATCTCACACTACCAGCTGTCTCAGGTGTGATGGAGGATTGGAGCTCGTCAGCTCAAGTCAGTCTGAGAACAGCTGATGGTGTTTTTAATCACATGATTTGGTCGTCATTAGAAACATCAGCTGTTGATATCAATAACAAACTAAATAATCAATCAGATACAAGAAAAAAATATTTTTCTATATTATTCCTACAGAAAAACAAAATCAAATTACTTTTTGCTTATTTATAACTGTTGTGTCAGGATGCAGCTCTTCTTACATTTACAACGATCGGACAATAAAATGGTTAAACTCAACACGTAAATGATTCATATATCTGAGTACATTGTTTTCTGATGATTTACAATGTTGAAGGCAGGTAATGCAGTTATTAGAATAATTGAGACTGCATTAGATAATATCAATCAATGTGGTAAAACTGGTGAGCTGTTGTAAATATCAAAGTGACACATCAAAGAAAAATATTTAAAAAAAAAACAATAAAAACACATTGATCAGAATCTGAAAAAAACAACAATGTATACATCAAACATCACCGATAAATATAAATTTCTCACATTAAATGATGCAAATCTTTCTGTAGAAAATCAAATCTTTTCTCTACTCAGTGTGATTGACAGGAGAGATGATCAGAGGAGCAGAGTTTTCACCACCATCATTAAAACATGGACTGAAGAGTGGGTAGAGTTTCTGAGTGAAGCAGCAGCCAGTAAAGGAGTAGATAAGAGCTGCTGCACCAACATCATAAAAGGAGACCAGACCCTCCTCATAATCCACAAACACCCCCACCTTCTCAGGCTGAGACTTCAGAGTGAGACGGACTTTAGTGTCAGAACAAGCTTTGTACTCATTTTTATTTCTCAAACATATCGTCCAGTAACCATTCTGAGGAGACGCTGTGATTGATCCCTTCCTCTTGATTGACTCTCTGGCCACTCCTAAATCCCAGTCAGTCTTCTCATTAACTTGAATCTCATAATAAAATCTTCTTGAAGAGAAACTCTGCTTTGTTAAGACACAGGGACACTTATCAAATCTCTCTGGGTTGTCTGGGAGTTTCTTCTTTGCATCACAGTGTTTAACTTGTTTTCCATCATCAGACAGGATGAGTTTGGGTTGCGCTGTATCAGGATCGAGTGTCACATCCACTGCATACTGCTGGACCCTCTTCAGCTCGGCCTCAA
>CAEMYA010001252.1:0-11447 GCA_903131615.1 Diplodus sargus
GATACATGATGAATACAACAATTGCCTTGCAACTGGCAGTTTATATCTACCCGGTTCCATGTTTTGGGGTGTGTTTGCCGTAAAGCAGTTTCGAAACTACAATCTGACTACATTTTCGAGGGGCTGCGGGATACTTCCGCCGGCTCACTTCCGGATTGACCTCGGCCCGGTGGCAGCAAGTTGCATATTCCGCTTCTCCGCCCAGAGGCGCTAGGGGGAGTCATAGCAATGACCAAACAACCCAGAAAGTGTCAAAGAACATTCAGAATGACTTTCAGCCTGCATAGTTAGGGTCATTTTTGCTTATATTGTTGCATAGTGCCCCTTTAAGTAAGATGCTAACCCCTAGATGCTTGGCCGTTATGAGAGCGAATCTTCATAAGACTAGGAAAACACAAGTAATTCCACAACTAATCAAAAGCTATGAAAACAAGCATTCCTATACATCTACAAACTAACATCCCAATAACATCAGTTTCGAAACCATACAACACCAAAAAGAATTTCCACAAAACACACAGCAAACTTACTTGAATGACGGATGGCGTCACCCTTCTTTAGGACTCCCTCCTCAACAGACCTCCAACAATGCACAGTAACAGTAATTCGGTTTTCAAAAGGACCTTTTACCTCTGCAATTTGGTTCTCAGGTCACTGGCATGTCCTTGGTCTGGAAGAAGGAGTATCTGTAGAAGGTTTGTTGCCATCCGGGTGACGGCACCAAATTGTTGAAGAAAATCATTCAAGTCCTGTTGAGCGGTATGCTGTGGTGATGTGTTTATTCAAAGAATACCGGTAAACTGGTGAACCGACAGGCACAGAGTGGGTCCGAGCCGGTGAGTCGACCCAGAGCAAATGAAACAGTCACATTTTATACAGTGAGAACAAAGAACAGGGAAAGACAGGTTCAAACAAAAGGTAAACAAAAGGTATGCAAGGGGAAAGGGTCTGCTCTTTGGGGAGGGTGAACAGCCGGGGGTGGGGGGTATGGCGGCACCCATTTAGCATAGTGATCAAATCAGGTCCAGACGTCTCTTGATCAACTGGTGTTACACAAATCTGTGTATCTGCAGGGTGTCGGATGGAGGCATGAATCAACATTTAGGTCTGGGGGGCAAAGGGCTCTTTCTAGTCGTCATTTCAAATGTGTATTTTCTTCCTCACTACCAAAGCCTTGACTCACATGAAGCTGCAACTATAGACCCTTTTTCAGCCAACGTCATAAAATATATGCGCGCGCATTTCGGCAACGGAAGTGGTGTTGTTTTCCAGCAGCTCTGACTGACAAAGATGAGGCAGCAACTGGTTATCAAGCATTTACAAACTTTTGCTCGTATCAACATGTCTGGTTGTTGCGTATACGGTTGTACGAATCGCTATTCCACCCACGGACTAAAGTTTTATAGGATTCCGACAGGATCACGACCATTTCAGAGCAAAATCTTTGCTCCGCAAGTGGTCCGGTCACTTATCACCCCAGCGTCTTCGGTTGCTAAGCGACGTCTGCTGATCTGTAGTCTACTTCATATCGGAAAAAACTACTCCTATGCCACTAGTATGGATGAGTTTCACATTAACTTTTATATTTTGGATAAATACTGTGATTTCGAGTCTTGGCAAAAGGCTGAGTTGTCGTCAAAGGTCAAGAAAAGAAAAAGAGAGGAAAATTCGTCCTGTTCGGGACTTATTATCCCAATAATGACCGCCGTTCTATACACTATCCCTTACATAACAACTATGTATATCATAGAGCTCTGAACTGTTATCTACAAGCCCACAACACCAAATAATAGGCTTCTTACCCCGCCATACAGGTGCAATTCACTGTGAGGTCGTAGTTTTCTCGTTAGTTGATTATGACCCAAGCCTCATACATCGTTGTCTTGTGTCCTTGTCTTTGACTAGGGAGAATTTCTGACCTCAAAACACAAAACTCTGAGTCTGTCATGGTATTTGAC
Source organism: Diplodus sargus (assembly GCA_903131615.1). Classification (NCBI taxonomy): domain Eukaryota; kingdom Metazoa; phylum Chordata; class Actinopteri; order Spariformes; family Sparidae; genus Diplodus; species Diplodus sargus. The sequence continues at coordinate 1,959 of CAEMYA010001252.1, forward strand.
GTTCTGTACATGACCACAGACAACGTATTCATACGCATCCAGTGATTTATAGGCTTGTAATTTCTCTCTGGTGTACATGCTCGGTTTCTCAATTAAATAGGTATAAATATCTGGCCACTGCATATTCGACCATTTGCTAACGTCGTCAACCCACTCATTAATAGAACAAGGATCTGGAAGTCGGACACCATTTGTCAAAGTCAACTTGTTAAGGTAACATTCACAATCTTTAGTTGATAATCCATTTGCATAGCTTGACAAGCCGTTTATCTCCGCCATACTTCCGTTGCCACAGTGCGTGCTCATACGTTCTACGTCATCATTGTGTACAAACAGAAAAAGGGTCTATAACTTACATAGTCCATTAGCTCAGGGGCAGCACAATTTTCTGCTAGATGGATCTCTTCTCCCAGCGACAGTCCCAAGTTAGCGCAGGCTTCAATGATCAGATCCAGAGGCTGCTCAGGCCGCTCATAGCTCACAGCTGGTGCTCCACTGTCAAACAAAATGGCCTTGGTGGCCTGAGAGCAAACACATATCTATGAATTGTGCATTTACATATCCAGCTCCAGGGCTATAACTTAGAATAATTTTCACATGCCTGGTGTTTGGAAATATTACAATGATATCTCAAATGTGGTTAACAAACATTTGCTACAAAGACATAATGATCAAATTTTATTGTCCAAAATGACATCCGTACAGTGACTGTGAAATTAATAATTTACCCCTTAAAGTCCATGTAAAGCAGAAATAAATTTGTGTTATGAGTTTGTCATACCACAGAAACATGTATCATTGACCACTGAGCCAAATTTGAAAGATTAAAAAAATCGCCAAGTATATAAAATTAGGTCTCAATATCATGGAAAAACAAGCACTTCTCTCTGCTGTGAAACGCTGGGGGCGTGTCAGATAGAGGCGCAGGAACCACGCCCACGCGCAGGACGGAAGCCGCCTCGGTGTACTGCACGAGGACGTAACCTACAGTAACAATGGAAGCTGGCAGCGTCATCGGACGGGCCCAGCCCTACCTGTTTGAGCCATCAGAGCCAGAAACTGACTCTGAGTCAGACACTGATAGTACTCAGCCTCGTTCTTCACATTCCATGTTTTACATTACACACAAAGGTAACACCCCAGTCTACATATAATTCCTTGTCATAGCTATATTGGTGCGCATAAAATATTACCTGTAGATTATCATTGTGCTGTCAGATGGACTCCGCTCAGGGAATGAGGCCAAATCATGTCATGATTAAATGCAATAACATTTGCTAACATTACATGGGCATGACAGGATGCACGATGTAAAATCACCTTCAGGATTTGCACCTTCAGCAAAATGCATTTAATAATTGCCAAAATGTACAATATTTATAACATCCATAAGCACAAACTTACACTTAGAGCTTAGATCTGGCCCAAAAAAATCAAGCCCGACCCGACACAGATGCAATGCTGCACGTTGTGTCCGAGCCGGCCCGGCCCGACACATTAACTGTAATTATGAGCCGGAACCCGATTTAAACCCAACATTTTTTTAAGACGGGCTGTCATAACGGACGTTCTCAATTAATCAAACGCGGTAATATTTCCGAACCACTAATCAGATTTATTCAAATCACTGTGCCTTACTATTATTTTTGTCATTTTCCTTAATAAAAAAATATATTTTTGCTTTCTTCTTGCATCTCGGGGAGTGACGTCATGTGCGCGCCAAGTCATGTTTTCTGCACGAGGTCACTCACTCACGTGTAAAACCACGCAGCGGCACAAACAACTTGGAGGGAGGAGAGAGATGCGCCTTTTGTTGCTGGAAATACAGTCATTATTTCGAGTTATTAAAAAAAACACACACACACAAATGCTTGGCCCGCGGTCTGGTTCGGGTCAGGGTCGGGCTCAGGCAGAGAATCTAAACTCTGGCCGGTGGCGGGGATGAGAGCACCTGTTGTCAGCGGGACGGTCGCAGGCAGGCACATAATGCCGGCAGCGGAGATGAGAGCATGCGCTGTCGGCAGGACGGGAGGAAGAGGGTTGGTTCGGCCCCACTGACCAGCGTCAATGGACTCTTCAGATATCCAGACTTTACCCTGTGACACTTTCTGTAACTATCGGAGGTAAAGTGGACACTGTAGAGACGGGTGTTGGTGGTGATTTTTAACTCTCCACAGTAGCTCCTTTTGACAAAATCGATCCACCGTTTCCTTACGTTGTCGTCCTTAGGAAACTTAAATAAGCTAACGGCGTTTACCCTGCACACTGTGGCATCCAGGAAAGATGCAGGAGCGATGTGGAGGAGACATGACTGTTTAGCTGACTGGCTGACTGGTTAGCTAGCTGCAAACTATTTTAAGAGATACTATCCAAGACTTGAGAGCAAGCAGAAACACCCCTGAAGCTAACGCGCTGAATGTATTTATACGGCTTCGGCAGCAGGGCGGGGCTCATGCAAATCATGGCCGTGTTACGTAGCGCGGCCATGATTTGCATAAGCTTCGTCTGTTATTAAGTTCTGACCCGCCCATTAAATCCTGAACACTGAAACACAGTTTGTGAGCCTAGCTCAAAAATTAAATTCTACATGGTTGAATGGCTTTTTACGTTTTAAGGAAATACATTTATGACCTTTTTAATGTGTTTAGAAGAAAATGGCTGAATTTGCCTTAGACGGATGTGGTAGGGCTGGCCTGAGTGAATGGAGTGTAGGAGGCAGACTCGCAAAGCAGGGTTCCAATATCAAAAATAGAGGTTTATTTATTCAAAGAGTGCCACCAAATGCACAGTGAAACAAACAAAAAAATATACATTTACAGAAGTATCAAAGAAATAACAGTTAACTCAGCTTAACTGAAAAAAAACTCAACTCAATATTACAGTGAAACACACTGTACACTCTGCTGCACACCTGGCGTCCTCCCTCTCTGACACCACATACTCATCTGCCCTTCCCTGCATGCTGGGAGCCAAAGACATGGATCCACCTGGACTCACCCATGCAGCAGGGAAGTCTCCTTTTCCCTCTTAAAACCGGGAAGCATCCATATTATTAATCTTCATTTCATCACCCAATGGGAATTCACACAAGCTTTTCTCACACAAACATCTGTGCTCAAATACCTCACATAATATCAAACTATACACTTTTCACACTCCCACACAAGCTACATCCCCCCATAGATGGTACCGCCCGATGACCTCATTGATGATGTCATCCAGGTTATAAAAGCAGGAAGTAATGAACTCTTCCTCCTTTTGCCACTGGACCACATGGTGAGTATGAAACAAAAGCAACAAAACAATACATCTGTAAAAGTTACTTAATTGCACATAAACTGGATTAAACTAATAAATGTATTTAACTTAACATTACTTGTCTGTTTGATTTATCCGTACCTGTTGATGTAAATTATCTGTACTTGTATACTGCAAACTCAAACCAAACCCGGGATCGAATGTATCTGCATAATATTGAATCATACTAACTTAAATAGAAATGAAATGTACCGGGACAAATGGTGTGGTCTCACCCACTTTGTCACAACGGACTTTAAGCATCTTTTTCTGCATTATGTTATACACAGTTTTTCTGTCAGCACATAACTGATGACATATATGTGGATACCAATGTATAGAAAACAGGAGTTTTCCACTCACTCTCATCACTGTTTACATTATGAATGTCAGGGTGAGGGTCATTGAACAGGGCAGGACATCACTGTGTACAGTACAAATGCTGTGTGTGAAAGAGAAGGTAAATAGAAGTATTGAATGCTTTAACAAGCATTTCAACATACATCCAAGCGTCTCTACCTGAGTTAATTTAAAGATAACACTATCAAAATTGAATAGAAATCACCTCATGTATCTTTTAGGAAAACTCTCGAACAGAAAAAGCCTCGAATCCTGCCTCCACCTTTCACATTCTGTGTTCTTATAAAGCCTGTGTGAACTCAGTTCCTATTAAAGTGAATAAATAGCAGTGTCCCTCACCCCAGTTTTTGTTGAAGTGTTTATTATTTTCATCATCTCCTTTTGTAACTCAAGGGTCATTGTGATGATCTGTTGAAGAAGTTCACAGTTCAGTATGTTTAATAAACGCTATAGTGAAAATTGAATACAGAAGAACTGAGGTGCCATACCAAGAATATACCACATCATTACAACAAAAATGAAGCAAAGGAAGTTGCACAATAGACACTAACTTCATACAGTGAATAGGTCTATACCAACAGCCAGCTCTGAGAAGAAGCAGACCAAACCCAGAGAGGCTATTCACCAACTACACAGATAGTGAATGAAGAGTGGTGAGTACTTGTTTAACTCGTTGTCCCACTTTAGGGATTAGGATGACTTCTTCCAGTAAACTCAGTTTTCCAGGTGAATTCTTCCCACAGCTCAGCAATGTTACCAAGGGGACGGGAATGTGAAACTGAGCTGGAGCCTGAATTAAATCGATTAAGACTTCATTACACATTTCTCCCAGTGTAGGTTTTGTATGAACATACAGTACATTTGTGCTTATGTGGTTTACCTTTGTGTTCTTAAGAACAGCTATATATTTGTAGAGAGGGATACCCTGTACTTGTGCCCCAGTTTTGGCCACAGCCAGAGATACTGAGCCAATGGCCAAGCTACCAGGTAGAACTGGTTCTGGTGGCTCTGCTGAAGGAAGTGACTTCTCTGCGGTGTTGCTCTTTTTGCCTGAGATGTAAACAACAATAAATAAAAGAAAAAAACCCAGTCACACACACTAACATCTGGCTTTTGTCTTGAAAGGAAATGTACACAATCGGCTGCAGCAGACACAAGTGTTAGGTATGGGCTCCAATCAGCAGTGATTTAATCACAACACATTTTGGTGTAAAATTTGCATTGTTGATCGCATGCAGGGAAACAGACATCACAGCAGCAAAAAACTATATGTAGAAACAGATGCATATGTTGCTTTAAGATAAGTGCTAATGACTGCACATTGTACAGCGCAGCATAGAAAAGTAACATTAAACTAAAAGAGAAAGAGAGAAATTGCGAGGGAGAAAGACAGGTGGATATAAAAAGATATAAAGAACCTGAAAAAAAAATCATGTGTTGATACAATTTCTGGGCTCTCTTTTATGGAGCCCCTCGAGGGTCACATAGAGGGGCTCCATACTCTTTGCGTATGAGGACATTTTTCTAGAGCAACGCATTAAAAGTGAACTGAAGACACTGATTCAAAAGGCCATACTTTTGTTTCACTGTGCATAATCAATGGAAAGCTGCCAAATAATGAGTAAAAAGTTGTCCAATAACATTGTTTCAGAGATGAAGGCTTCTTCTGTCACAATCATGCATAATATAAATTATATCTCACTGTCAGTGTTTTGAGGACATGTTGGCACAGTCATGAAAATCAATACATGTACTGAATGGCACTTTTTGGTTTTACATCTTAAAGAGTAAGTATAGTGTTGTGGTTTATTTACAACATAAATAAATATATCAACAAATACCACGAAGGGATCAAAACCAAAAGTAAGTACAGTATCTATGTAGCCTCAAAGATTAAAATAGAGTCCATTGTTCCATGCCATAAAATGCCAGTTTTAAAACATAACCATCCTGTAGAATCCAGTGACATTCTGCTTAATGATTTCTCTGAAACAATTTTGTTTTTACATTTCAATCTCTAGAGACAAACTGCATTACAGCATCAGTACCATCTGTTGTCAAAGAACTCAAATTAGAAAGAGTGCAGATTTTACAGCTGTAGTTCAATGATGGCAAACATTTAGCAGTACTGTTGCATGACTATTCACTATCCTACCTTTATCACCACTCTTCTGGTCTTTAGACTGCACATGTGTTGGAGAAGGAAGCACAACCTCAGGTTTACTGTGTAAACGACTCTCCTCCTCCTTGTTTCTGCTGTCTTTCTCCTTCAGATAGCAGGCCATGAAGAAATTGCTGCGAAATTATGATGCAGAACATTTTAGATAATGAAAACCATAGATATAGAATGATTTGGGTGTGAGTGGTTGCCATATTAGGAAGGTCAAGATCCACCAGTAAACAAAATCAGTGTGTATTGAAAGATGCAGATTTTGGTTCAAAGTGCACTATAACTCACTTTATTCTTACTTTTTAAAAAACTGTTTCATGAATATTGACTCAATTTGTGGTTACACAAGGTCACAAGTATTGAGATCTCAAATATTTTAATTTCGTCTTGCAACATGTACTTTTACTTAATTATTTCCATGTTATGCTTCTTCATACTTGCTCTCCAATACATTACAGAGAGAAATGTTGTATTTTCTACTTCATCACATTTATTTGACATCTTAAGTTACTTACACAATAGATAATCTGACCACATTGGAAAATACAACACATTGTTAAAGACTAAACCACTGGTTTCAAACATTTATGGCTTCTCACATCTCACAAAAAACAGTTTTGTTATGTCAGATGATGATGCCGCTGTCAAGGCATAAGGCCTATCACATGCAGCATTTTTATATACTAGTGCAGTGCCCGTAAGAAAATATCTGTTCCTATAGAAAAGTGGGAGGTTAAGAAGCTTTTTCATTGATGGCCAAATGAGGCTGTGTTTTGAAGGTTGAACGTCAGGGATATTTTGGTTTGTTGTGAAATCCGATATTCCAGGGTATAATGTGTGAATGTACAGTTATTTTTTCATTTTGACATACTGTATTAACACAATGGACCTAAAATCACAAAAAAAATATAAAATCCGATTAGAAAACGTTAGATTTTTTTACTGTGAAAACCACAAATATGTTTAACAAACCATTTTTATTACTTATAATGCAAATATAAATTGTTGTTTGCTAAATATGTGCATAGATTTAAAGACTTTACAAAGATATATGTAACTATTTACATTTAAATGCAGGCAATGCTCAGACTCCACGACACACTAAACACACTACACCGAACACTACATAACACACTAACTATACACTCCAAACACGCTAAATGTCACAAATATCTCAACTCTCAAAACTCGCTGTCTGTACACCGACCGTCGTTGCCTGTCAATCATCCGCCGACGTCCCTCCCACAACTCCCTGTTCCTCAACAACCAAACTTGCTGCTTGGACACTTTCGTGACAAAAGCACTTTTTTACACTTTCTTCTGCACCAGACACAAAGCAAACGTGACGGCAATGTTCGCGAAAAAGCGTGGTGAACATTATTTACCCTAAGTCCAGTTTTGGACTTGCCAGTGCGTCCGGTCCGTCGCCTCGGGAGGTAGGCCATGTGGGTTGGCCAGCGGCTAGCAGCTAGCTACACACGAACATCCACAGATTCCGATTCCACTTTGTTGTCCGCACGTCTCCGCATCTCCTCAGACCCGAACAGACTCACTCCGGACTCGTTTAGTCTCATTTATCCACAACAGTCAGTTTAGATGCACAGAACAGAACGGGACCAAACAGCCGGGAAAATCCTGGTCCAGCTCGCGCCGCTGCAGGTATAATCCGCTCTCCTCATACCTGAACAGACTCAGTCCGGTCTCGTTTAGTCTCATTAATCCACAACAGTCAGTTTAGATGCACAGAACAGAATGGGACCGAATCGCCGGCTAACTCCCGGTCCAACTCGCGCCGCTGCAGGTATAAATCCACTTGTTTCTTAACATATGTCGTAGGCTTGAGCTCTGCAGTGATTGGCTCTGGTGCGCATGTGGCTACGGTGTGCAGTGATTGCCTCTGGTGCGCATGACTGTGGTGGCTCCGGTGGATGCTCCCAGAATTTGTAAAGCATTTATGAAATAATTTATTCACGGTATCATTGCAGTCCAAACAAATGCAAAGTTGCACACCATTGAACCAAACAGCAGACATGTTGAAACTCTCTCAACTCTCTGATCCTGATCCGCAGAGATATTTGAGGCACACACAGACAGACAGACAGACAGACAGAGATTCCTTGCTTTTATAGAAAGATGAGTGCACGGCCTGTTTCTGGGAGCAACTGATGAGGTGGTGAGCAGGGATTGCTCAATACCACTTTATCAGGTCCAATACCGATACTGATAAGACAACACTGAGTATCTGCCAATACCAATATCAATCCGATTCAGTCTTTTCCCCTCCTTTTCTTTTTTTTTATACTTGTTGTTTTTAATGTTTTCATTTTTGGAAAACAGAAAACACGAGGTCACATAATAAAATCAGAAGATATACACAGGATATTGGTAATACAAATGTACATTTTTCTTTTACATTTATTTCTGGGTCACAATTACCTTAATCATAATTAGTGGGCTGTGATCTGTTCCCTACCGTAATCACCGATCAGCGCAGCCTCAGTTTGGAGAAGCAGAGAGCCGCTTCAGCCAGACGCTCAGCTTTGTACTGCAGTGAACGGGGTCCAGAGAAAAAGCGAAATTAACCACCTAAAACAAGGCTCACCCTGTGCCTGTTGCCAGGTTGCGCTAATGCGTAGGGATACGGAGGTTCTACGGTTGAGAAAATGTAGTGCCAAAAGAAAGGCTGGTCTGACGGCGATGTAAAGCGGTGTGTATTTTACTTTTGCAACGTACACTTGAACTGTTATAGATTTTTTAAGGTGATCCTTGTTTTAGGTGGTTTATTTCACTTTTTCTCTGGACCCCGTTCACTGCAGTACAAAGCTTAGCGTCTGGCTGGAGCGGCTCTCTACTTCTCCAAACTGAGGCTGCACTGATCGGTGATTACGGTAGGGAACAGACCGACTATAGATATGTACTTTATATGACCCCACTTCAAAAAACCCGAACTATCCCTTTAAGTTAACCGGTTCTCACACTACACTGAGTCAAGTGGTCAATCCTAAAAATGTTATAAATCTGTTTAGCTCATATTTTCTGATTGAAGAAAATTGCTTGAGGTATGCTCATACCGGCATTCAGCAGGATAACAAAGTCACCTGCAGAGGGAAGGAAACCCAGGGTGGATACAACAGGGGTTTAAAAATTAATTTCATTATTTTTTATGTTGTTATTTTGTCTTCTGTCACCTGAGTTTGGTGTGATTGTATGACTGGTCGCTGTCTGAGTCAAGTAGTTGCTATGTACTTTTCTTTTAAAGGTGACTAAGTGTTTAACATGCATAAACTGAAAATAAATGATAAATGTTTTGGTGCAGTTTGTCGCTGAAGATCATTGTTTTTTTTTTTCAAAGTTCCCTTTAGTTTAAATTAAATAAATTCCAGGAGAACAATAGTATTGTAATAAGTAATAGTATATATTACCTGCTTTTAACCTACAAATCCAGTTTTCCCATTTCATTTCCTTGTTAATAGCTTTAAAATGGTTATATTTAGGGCCCGAGCAGGGAACCTGCAAGGACCCTATTGTAATCGCAATGATTATTATTAGGGCCCGAGCAGGGAACCTGCAAGGACCCTATTGTAATCGCAATGATTACTAGGGCCCGAGCAGGGAACCTGCAAGGACCCTATTGTAATCGCAATGATTATTATTATTATTAT
>CAEMYA010001254.1:0-23521 GCA_903131615.1 Diplodus sargus
ATTGCACAAATACAACATCAGAATGTTCTTATTTTTCTGCAATATCAAATAAGACAAAATTTCACATTTGGACATGTTTACCCTCAGGCCTGAGGTGTGTGAAAATTGGTTAATTAGAGTAATAATATTCGAGAGTTGATTCTTGTCTTTTAAGAAAAGTGTAGTGTCATTTGCCAGTTGGGAGATTTTTAATTCTCTGCCAAAAATAGAGAGATTGACTAAACACTACGGACAGCGCTTGTATTGATAGTGACGACACATTAGCGGCTGAATATTGGTATGGACGTGTCCCTAGCGTCCCGACCCAATTCTACACCCTTGGATAGATGATTCAGCGCTACAATAATGAAACTGACTTGAAAAAGGGTGTTTGTGTTGAGAATTCTGACCATTTTTAAAATGTTATTTAGCGTCAGAGGCAGTGCAGGAGCCAGTGGTGAGGAAGGATCGCTGCTGTCATGGGAGGAACCATATTCCATTTCATGTTTAGGGATTAGATATCTGTGAACACTAACTTGCTTGATATTTGATATTGCAGGAAAGGACATTCTGATGTTGTATTTGTGAAATCTAAGTTCTGATTATAATGTTATTAGAAAGTGTAACACTTTTTTTTTTTTACTAAATGTTTTAAAATGTAATATTTAATTATTTATTATTTTAGAAAAAATACACAGAATTACAAGGCTTTAGAGAACAGTGCGCTATTATAAGCTTAACATGTAAAGTTATAATTACACTATTTCAATATAATAAGTCGTGATCTATAGTGAGCTGGTCTGAGGCATGAAACTCCAGGGCTGAAAATGAGTCCCACTCTGGCCCTGGTTCCCTCTAAATCTATGAGGAACACTGCTGACAGCTTATTGATGGAACAAGTTTATTGATGCAGAAAATGGTCAACCACCTTTTAAAAATACATTTAAAGATATAAAAACATGAAATATAGAGAATATTGAGCATCTTTAAAATGACAGAAGAAGCTTGATGTTTTTCGCATTAAATACATGAAATGTTATAAATGTTTAACTCTTTTTAATGACAAAAGAAGCTGACTTTAAAGTGGCACTATCACCTCGTACAGAGTGTCCACACATAATATTTGTTCTCTGCAACAAGAAACAACAACAAAGGTTTCAGAACATACCGGGTATAAACAACCAAACATTTAATGTGATGATCTAAACTCTTTATACCAAATACAACAGAGGAGTAAAACCATATGATACAGTTATTTCAAATGAGCTGCTGTTAGATTAACTTTACAAAATGCTGTGTGTTGTTTGTTCAGCACACCTGCACACAGTGATCGGTGATTTAGTTGATTCAGATTTCTTTATTTAGCTGAAAGAAACAGAAAGTCAACAAAAAGATTCAGGACGACGTCACGATCAACATGTTTTATCACATCTCACTCTCTCTCTCTTTCTCTCCCACTAAAGAACTCCCTCTCTCTGTTTTTACGATCAATAAAAGAATTGAGAGCATTGGATTAATTTTACAGGATTGATCAGTGAATCATTGACAGTTAATTGTCTTATTCTAGTATTTCTAACAGCTCCATGGTGAATTAAAGGTATAAACTGTACCATGTTCAGCTTCTTGACGGCCTCTGATTGTTTCATAGAGACAAACATCACCTACAGAGAAATGAAAATCAAGACAAAGTGAGTTTAATCACTTGAACTGTAACAACTAATGAATCATGTCAGACCTCAGATTCTTTGGATCATTTAAAATGTGTTTATAGGCTCAAAAAGACTGAGACCACACAACATTTCTATACTGAAAATGATAATATCAGTTTAACAGTTTGAGTTAAAACTTGATTCTTTGCAGAATTCTGGTGTTTCTTAACCCTCCTCCAGTCGTTCGTCTTGTTCACCAACTAAAAAGTGTTTTAGGAACAGCTGATCGTCTTCGAGACGACTACAAGACAGCTTTCCTTTGTCACACTTCACTTGATTGGATTCTTGTGTGTGTGTTTATCAAATTCTGTATCTGTGATGAAGTTGCTTTTCTATCTTTCAGGGAGCAAAGCTTGATTTATTGATCTTCTGATGGTTTGGTCACTTTGGGTCTTTGGATACAGCTGATCCAGTTTCTGTCAAGTGTTTCACAGTTTGTATTGTTACATGCACTGCCCCTTTAGAAACCTTGAGTCTCACATTTTCTAAGCACTTTCTGATTATTGCCAGGTTAACATGACAATATTAGAGATTTTCAATGGTCTCAGACTTTTGGACCCCACTGTGTGAGCATATAAGTTTAGATTTATAATATAAGTTTAACTGCTTACCATGGAGAAGAGCAGAGTAATGATCATTCTCGTAGTCCACACTGTCTGCATTGGCGCTCTCAGACTGGACTGGTCTACAACACGTATCAGATACAGAACATTTAAATAGGAACAAAAATGTTCCTAAAAATGTGTGGATGTTACGTTCAACATGAGATGAGAGAGTGTTGCACCTACCTGACGAAGCCTGAATCTGTGAAAGAGACACTTGTTGTTAGATTGTAACTCAGTCTGAAATATGTCATTTCAGACGAAAAAGATCGGCAATAAGTCATTTACAGTCAAATCAAATAGTCTTCTTCTAGTATTTCTAACAGCTCCATGGTGAATAAAAGGTATAAACTGTACCATGTTCAGCTTCTTGACGGCCTCTGATTGTGTCATAGAGACAAACATCACCTACAGAGAAATACATTTTAAGCCAAGGTTAGTTTACAATACTTATTAAACAAACGAAGATTTCACAGAATAATCTAAAATACAATATGCAACAAATAAAGATTAGTTTAACTGCTTACCATGGAGAAGAACGGAATAATGATCATTCTCGTAGTCCACAGGATCTGTGTTGGTGCTCTCAGACTGGACTGGTCTACAACACGTATCAGATACAGAACATTTAAATAGGAACATAAAAATGTGTTGATGTTACGTTCAACATGAGATGAGAGAGTGCTGCACCTACCTGACGAAGCATGAATCTGTGAAAGAGACACTTGTTGTTAGATGGTTGTTATACTGCTGTTCTCTCTCATGAGGTCAGAGTATGTGTGCACTTTAATAATTAAAGAACATGTAATAACAGAGGAAGAAGGTCTCACCCTTGGACACTTTGTAGCAAAACAAAATGAGCAGAGCAATAACAAGAACGATTCCACAAACCAGCCCAACAATCAACGGCACAGGAAATGAAGAGCTGTCAGGCCTGGACACCGCTGGAATTAATAGGAAAACAATATTCATGTATATTTATTTCTCAGTCAAAAACAAACAGTGTACAAGAAAATGCAGCACTTGTTTTAATCCTACTCACCCTGAACTGACATCCAGCTCTGTGCTGACTCTCGTCCTGAGTGTTGACACTTGTAGAATCCTTCATCTGACTTTGACACTGCAGAGATCTTTAACTCCCATCTGCTGTCATTTTGAATGACTTTCTCATTGTGATAGAAAAACACAATGGAGTCAAATGTTTGACTTCTTGATTTGCAGCTCAGACTAACAGAATGTCCTTCAGTCACAGGACGGGCAGGGCTCAGCAGGATCATATCTACACCTGTTAAACAGTCAAAGAATACCAGGTTTCAGTCAGAGATCAGCTGGTTGAGGAACTTGAGAATGAGCTGATGTAGAGAGATGAGAAAAGACATACTGGGTTTTTTCTTTTACATTGTTGTCACTGATTTAACAGTGATCATAAAATCTGACGTTTCACCTTCATACACCTTGTGAGTCTAATGTTCAAGAACCCTTTCAGTTGGCTGAATCTGTAAACTCACAGCTAAATATCACTAAATCCTTCACACTGGACTTTAAATGGTGATCATGGACCTAAAAACTGAAGAACAGATCAGCCACAAATCTATATTCTATATTTATACATGGTTAAAATCACAGTGTAAATACTCAACTATGTTTGTTAAGTGAAAACCATTAATTACTGGAGAGATGATGAAGCAGAGTGTTGGGCAGAACTCTTAACATGTCAGTGTGCTGTCCTCCTCAACACACAACGGGATGTTTGAAGTAATAAGTCAAAGAAAAACATAATGTAATGAAATCATACCCTGTACAGTGATGTTGACTGCGTTGCTGAACTCTCCTGATCCAGACTCACACCAGTACACTGCATCACTGGTACTGTTAGTGTCTATGTTACATGTTGATCCAGTTATCGTCCCCCAGGTGGAGCAGTATCTCTCCTCGGTTGAAAACCTCTTCACTCTCCACTCAGTAGAGTTTCCCTCACAGCTCAGCGAGACAGAGTCAGAGGTGAAGTGTTGAGCTCTGTCAGGACTCACTGTGAGAGATGCTGATGAGTGAATATCTGAAAAACAACATGTGATTAGAGGTCAAACAGAGCACAGAGATCTTCAGATAGAAAATGCCTCCATTCAAATAGTCCTTAGCTTTGTTTTTATTGTAACAAAGTTCAGTATTTTGGTAAAATTATGATTTCTACTTTGACGTCTTGCTACAATTTTGAGTATATTTTTATATGATAGACAACCAAGTGACTCCAGCTGCTGTAAGCAGTAGAAGAGCTTAAGTATTCAGACTAAAAGTACTTTTTGTACATGAGAGCAGAGTTTTAGCCAAGATATCATATCTGTCTTTTTGTGTGTTGTGTTACAGAGTGAGGACAGAAGGAAACAAGTCAATTCCACCCAGTAAGGTGGAAAGCATGAAGTTTAGCTTGATGTTAGTGAGAGAGACAAGATCATAAGACAACAGTTAATTAATTTTCTTCTTTTTTCAAGTTACTGTTTGTTTCTCATCATTTAGAAACAAGATGAACAGAGCTGATATAACATCTGTTTCTTCAGAGATAGAAACAAACTGACCTGCAGACCAGACATACTTAGGGTAACTGGAATAAGAGGAATACTCTGGATCTCCTCTTCCAGCTCTGCACATAAATCCTGCTGTGTGTGTCTGTCCATGAACAATGTAGGAATCCTGTTCAGTCCCACTGCTGCTGCCAGGTAGAAGCTCATATCTGTAGTCTGATGGACGAGGAACCCTCTTATACCAGTAGAACCTCCATCCTGCAGACGGATCTTTAACTCTGCAGTTTAGAGTTACTGAGGCTGCAGCACTCAGCCATGATGGAGACACAGTGAGGACAGGAAGGGGAACTGTTGGAAAAAGATTTTTTTAATGAAAACATGTATTGATAGTGGATCAGATACATTCTGCACAATCAGTACATATTGAAGATTTACTTTAAACATATATATGAACAAAAACAGCCTTTTAATGAGCTGCATAATCTTCACTTTGAAAGAAATGTGATGTGACTTACTGCCTGATACTGTCAGTTTGATGGGATCACTCCAATCTGTTGAAGAATGCTGCGTATGTTTCTTTCTGCCCTTACACCTGTAGTCTCCACTGTGGGATTCAGTCACAGATGTAATACTGTGTTCATTTTGATCTGAAGGTTCTTCTGAGCTGGTTGTTCTCCATTCATACTCCCACTCAGTGTCTCCTCCATCTGTGATCTCACATCTGAGAGTGATCCTCTCTCCAACGTATACTTCAGTCCAGTTTGGCTGCAGAGTCACAACAGCCTTGTTTGGAACTGTTCATGTTCAAGAATTCACAGAAAGGAAACAGAAATGAAGAAAAGTTAAATCTACATCAAACATACAATGTTTTTCAATCATTTAATACAACATATATCTTTATTCTGTTTCCAATACAAAGGTCAAACTCACTGATTTTGTAGATAGTGACTGAATCACTGTACTCTGTGTAGTTAACTGGCTCTCCTCTTCCTCCTCTGCACCAGTAGACTCCTCCCTCTGAGACTCTGATTGGTCCAGCTGAGAGTTGAGAGGTCAGAGGTTCAGAGGTTTTCTCTCCTCTGTACCAGAAGTATTTCCAACCAGATGATGATGGGTTCACAGAGCAGGTCAGGGTCACACTGCCCCCTACAGGAATGTCTCTGTCATCAGCCCTCAGTTCAGCCTTTGGTCCTTTTGTTGTTTGATTTAGAACAAAGACAGAAACAAGGAAACTAATGTCACTGTGATTAAGTCCAGTTTATATAGTGCAGCACACACAGGTCAGTAAATTAATATTAACGCTGAATTATATTATAAATACTGCAGACATATTAGTTTAAACTTGGTCAAGAACTTCTCTTCCATGTCATGTCTCTCTTTTCTGGGTTTCTTTATTTAATTTTTAAGTTTCACTACTGAATGTTACAATTGTGATGGTAAAACGTTGTTTAAGTGTTGAACAGCCAAGGTGAAAACTTTCAGTGTGGTTTTCATTGATGAAAGATGACTGTTAAATTATCAATTATCACCTTTCAGCCTTTGCAGGGCAAACAGAGAACAGGTTAGTTTTATGGTTGAGTTCTGTATTTGGCTTTCGCAAAGAAATTATGTCAGATGGTTTGTTGTTAAAAAACAGCGTTTATATATTTATATGAATCTCTTGATGTGAACAGTTGAACTCTGCCCTTTTTTTCTCACTTTACTTCTTGTCATGTTTTTGTGATCGTTTGTCATTTGAAATAAATCACCTCAAATTACAATGTGTACTGAGCTGTGAGTCAGAACTGTCTAAACCAGGGAAAGGTTTTAAATTCACACATCATACATTCACAGTCCAAAACATGATTATATCAACATGACTTATAAAGAAGTTATACTGTTGCTGCTGAACTCTGTGACAGTAACAATAACTTTACAGATTTGCTGGATACAGTTAAGAGTGATTTTATTACTCATTCATAGAGAATATAGAGAAATAAGTTTAATGGTGTACAGAAATTATGCCAAAGAGCATTGAAACTGTTCTGGAGGTTTGTTGTTTATGATTATTTTGATTATATCAGACACTTTAGTTTGGTTAATAATTTGTCATCATCTGTTTGTGAAGCATTTGACAACTTGTGACTGTTGCAGCTCCCAGAGGTCATAACGAGAAACACAGCATGTGGCAGCAAACACACCACGTCACCGCCCACAATGACTGAGTGAGTGACAGACTGTTGTAAGCGACTGTATCACACAACTATACACAGTGTTGGGCCATAATGAAGACTAAAAACTAAAGTATCTTTACAGTCACTAAACTTATTCCAGTGTGAAGTCAGTGGCATCATGCAAAGCTTCACTTTCCAAGTAGCTTCCCTGAACAACTGAGCACTAATCCAGTCATTTCATAATGTGCACTGAGTAAAATGACACAAATATGGAAAAACACAGCTGCTAAAACAAGTGATCAAGAGTGATACAGCAGGTGACATACAGGACAAACATAATGAGTAAATATAGAAAAGATAACTAGTCACCTTCAGCATGTCCGTACAGGAGAGTATTCAGCACTAAAATAAAGATTAAAACTTCATTAGACCAGAATCAAATACAAAATCCAGCTGGAGTTTCATCAGTGACAACTACTGTTTATCAATCAACAGTATCACACAGTTCTGTGATGATACTGAGCTACAGAGGTGGGAAACACATTTAAAAACCTCTTCAATATATAAAGGCTGGTAAATAAGCAATACTTGTAATCCCACAGCTATATACATAATACCTGTGATCACATACTGTACATGCATTGTCCAGGTACGTGTGCACAAACTAGTGCGTAAGTAACCAGTTGAGTAATAAACTTAACATAATCCTCCAATCTGAACCAAGACAAACAGCAACACAGTTCATGTCTACACAACTACTACACTGATATAAATACTGACAATCACATAGAAAGTCACAGATGTACTCACAGAATAACCCGAGCACACCGAGCAGAGCGTGACCCATCTTCACATCCAGCACCGACACTGTCACTCTGCTTCTGATCAAACTTCCTACTTTGTATTAGTTAATTATATTTCTTAGAAATGTGAGGGCAGAGTTTTTTTTAGAAGCTTCTTCTTCAGAGTGTCTGTGTGACTTCCCCTTCACACGAAGCTCAAACCACTGCAGGTGTTGACCACAGCAGACTTTGACATGTTTACATTTCCTGTCCACTTAAAATAAATTATTAGCTCATCTCCCTCATTAAGGTTTCTTCCTCATCTTTATCTCACATCCTACACACATAAAATCATTGAATTTAATAATATTACATCACAATAAAATTATATTGTTATTTTGTACATTTTTTGCATCCAAAGCCTTGGCATTTTGTTTTTTGTCTGACTTTAGAAAATAAAGAATTTCTTAAGTTTTCAAAAAGGTGTTTTATTCAGTTAAATAATTAAATTTGACAAATTAGAAAAGATCATCAGTCGGATGTCTTCAGATTTTAATCTAAACAGGCTGAGTTTTATATCAGCTATCAATGTTTCACAACTTTTAACCTGTAAGACGTGACCTGTCCTGTGAGCTGCAGCCTGATGAGATGGAGTAAAGATATCTGTAAACTGAGATGACTTGTTTTTCCCTCATGTTACTACACTGACTCCAGATATGAAATAGGATCATTATGAGGGAAAATAAAATATCATGAACAAAATACTAAAATAAACTGCAGCGTGTTTTAGAGTGAGAAGAACACGTGAAGCCAGTTCTCATCAAATATGTTTCCAGTTAAGTTTCACAAATATACACATGATGCTGTGAAAGCAAGAATTAGACAATGACATCATTCACACCTCAGAAGTGTTACCATCCTTTAGGAAGAAGAAGACTCCCTGTACAGCTCAGTGCTGCACCGTCAGGTGATCTGCTACACAGGTGTGTTCTCTGTCAGAGGAAGGTTTACCTGAGCTGACAGTGGAGACAGTCCTGACTGTTGGGTTTGGAACATGTCTAAGTCGCCGCCCCTGAGAGTTTGTAAGGTGTAACCATCAACAAGAGAGAAATTATTTCAAGTACTGACCATACAAACATTCTCACCTGCCAGTCTCAGTAATTTTCTTTAAAAGACTCCTTTCTGTTGCACACTTTCCCATCCTCATCCACAAGTCTTCATCTTATCTTATTACACCAATGAGGGAAACAACCAGCCTGTTACACAAATGTTGTTAGTGGAGACTTTGCACCCACGCTGGTCCGACTACCTGAGTCAGTTGTCGTGTAAAGTTTCCAGCGCAGGTTCAGAGTGAAATCACAGTTGTTTCTTTAATTCATAAGAATATTCATCAGAAGACAAAGATTAAGATTAAATACATGATGACATCACTTCCTGTGTGTCTGTAACATCATACAACACATGAGAACAAGCAGACATCCTGCAGGAGTCCAGTACAGGAGAGATGAGATATGAATCATGATGTCATATTATGGATTAATACATCATGTAGAGAAATGAAAAGTATGAATGTAACTTGTATAACATACACCTGGTGTACGAGGTCGACATGTTTCTCAGCATTACTTCAGTAAAGTGACACAGAGCAGATCTCAGATCAGTCTAACAACAGACAGAGTTTGATGAGACGTCTTGTCAAAATAATGGACAACATGAAAAACAACGTTTCCTCCTTCAACTCCATTATTGTTTATCTGCTCTGACTCTTATATCAGGGACACTTACTGTCCTCAGCTGTCATAACACATCCTGTCTGTATTCATCAGTGAGTGAAACATCAAAATGATGTCCTTGGTCATGGTGGTGTGCAGAGCCCACAGTCACTATGTTAACAATCAGTCAACATACAAAGTGACTGAGCCTCCTGCTACATGTTATTACTGAGCAGACATTTATTACCACAGTAAAAGATCAGTAAACACTTCTGTTTGTTTATATGATGCAGGTTGTGTTTGGAGTGCAGAGAGAACTGAAAACTCCTCTGGAGCACCATGGATGCTTTTCATCTTATTCAGTATATGAGTAGTGGTGCAGGTGAGCCTCTTGTGGTCACAGTGAGTATTACAGAAAGAAACACTTGTCACTTGGCCTGACGGTGTGTTGAGGTGTGCAGACTAGTGGAGAACTATTATTATCTCATATTAGACAAAGTGGTGAATCAAGGAGAGTAATATCTAAGTTTATCAGACCAGTGTTCATTGACTATAACAGTAAGTCCTGACGGTGCAGCACTGAGCTGTATAGGGAGTCTTCTTCTTCTTAAAGGATGGTAACACAGTGTACCAGTGTGAGGTTACCAGGTAGCAATGATAAGGACATGTGATTTAAGTTAATACAGAGACAGGTCAATGAAACGTCTTACACTACATTATAAACTAGAAAAATTGCATTTCCTGCGAAAATACAGTGTGAATGCTGAAGCGAAATCTGCTGAATGTACTGCTGGAAAGCTGAAAAAGCTGAAAGCCGAAATGCCACAAAAGCTGAAAAGGCTGGAAAAACTGAAAAGGCTGAAAAGCTGAAAAGGCTGAAAAGCTGAAAAAGCAGAAAAGTTAAAGGCTAAAGGAAGTAAAGTTGAAAATTTTAATTGCTAAAATGTTAAATGTTTGAAAGAGCTGAAAAGGCAGAAAGGTGAATATCTGAAAAGGCTAAAAAGCTGTAGAGTAAGAGGGCTGGAAGGGGATAAAATGGTGAAATAGGCTAAAAACTTGAGAAGGTGAAGGCTGAAAGAGCTTAAAAAGGTGAAAAAAGGATAAAAAGGATGGAAGAGGATGGAAAGCTGTAAAGTGAGAGGGCCGAAAAAGCTAAAACAGGTGAAAAAAGGATGAAAATGTAAAAAAGTTAAAGGGTGAAAGAGCTTAAAAAGGTGAAAAAAGATGAAAAGGTAAATAGCTGTAGAGTAAGATAGCCAAACAAGTTAAAAAAGGATGAAGTCAGAGAGCCGAAAAAGCTTAAAAAGCTGAAAAAGGATGAAAAGCTGTAGAGTGAGAGGGCCGAAAAAGGTAAAACAGGTGAAAAAATGATGAACATGTAAAAAAGAAGGTGAAAGAGCTCAATAAGGTGAAATAAAGCTGTAAAGTAAGAGGGCTGGAAGAGGTTAAAATGGTGAAAAAAGGCTAAAAAGGTGAAAAGCGAAAGGTTGGAAGAGCTTAAAAATGTGAAAAAAGGATGAAAAGCTGTAGAGTAAGAGGGCCGAAAAAGCTTAAAAAGGTGAAAAAGGATGAAGTAAGAGGGCTGACAAAGCTTCAAAAGGTGAAAAGGGATCAAAAGCTATAGAGTAAGAGGGCTGGAAGGGGTTAAAATGGTAAAAAAGGGCTAAAAAGTTGAAAAGTTAAGGCTGAAAGAGTTTAAAAGGGTGAAAAAAGCATGAAAAGGATGGAAAAGAATGAAAAGCTGTAGAGCTGTGAGAGGGCTGAAGAAGCTAAAACAGGTGAAAAAAGGATAAAAATGTACAAAAGTTAAGGGCGAAAGAGCTTAAAATGGCTGCACATATGCTGGAGCAGGAGGAACCCCAAGCAAAAGCACATCTGATCTAAATCATGTGTGCTCTTGCTTGGTTGAATAAAAATCTGCAGCCACAGTGGCCCTTTCCTGGATCAGTTTGACACCACTGGTCTATGTAAAGTAAAAGATGTGGGATCCAAATCCAGCGAAAGAGAATTCTTTCTCCAGTGTTCCAGCTGCTCTCAATCAACTGATGATGTCACACACTCTAGCTCACGCAATACACACGCATGCTCAAGATACACACGAAGGAGAAGTAACACAGACAGAGATCAAATTGGCCCTCATAAGGATGAATAGGGGAAACACCTCCCAAACTCCTGCAATTTTTGAAAAAACTGTAATGGTTATGGCCAAAATATTTATATGCTGAGTGAGAGATTTAACATTGCGGCTTATGGGGCTATGTTTTGACCTCTTGTCGTTCTTGGGCTGCTAAATCCAAAACCGTAAGTCCTACATCTGAAATGAGACCATCAGCTGAAAGCCGACAAGATTTCCTACATTTCTATGCATATATTGTCTGTGTCAAGTAAAAGATTTGGGACCAAAATCAAGCTAAAGAGAGTTTTAGCTCCTATCTTCGAAAGCCGCTCTCCACTCTGGCGATGATGTCACCCACTCTAGCCGACGCAATACACACCCATTATAAAATCAGGAGAGGAGCTAAAAGTTCCTAAAACTAAAACTGCGACATTTTCAAAACCGTACAATATTTTTCAAAACTGAATACAGTGTCAATAGTTCAAGTTTCGCTGACTTGTTTTGCAGAGGATTTTAAGATTTTCCCACATGCGTCAATGTTAATTTTTTTTTTGAAAAAGCTGAATTTATGAAAAAGCTGAAAGGTTGAAAAGCTGAAAAGCTTAAGGCTGAAAGAGCTTAAAAAGCTGAACATTTTGATAGCTGAACGGTTCCAATAGCTGAAGGCATGCTGAAGTTATAGCAGAATGAAATTTGAAAAATTCCCCATAAGGATGAATGGGAACAAGCTGAACATTTTGATACTTGAATTGTTTCTAGAGCTCAATATTTGTAGGAGGAGATAGGTGCCAAAAAACGTACGGAAGCAGGAATAATAACTTTAATAAATTCCAGAAGAACAAGAGTGTGAATGCCAGTCACTGTGCAGGTGAAATGAAAGCTTCTTCCACAGATCACCACAGGGGGCGCCAAACCACACTAACTGATACCGACACAATGCATGTGCTCCTTTTTACCTCTGAGACGAGGGCGGCTGTAGTTGAGTCCCAGGACGCCAAGTCAAGGTTACCTGAGAGCCTCATTCTCATAAAGTTGTAGTTCTCTCTAAGTAATAGTGATCTGATGTTAAACTTTTCATGTTCTTTGACTCTTCTGCAGCTAAAAAATGTCACCCTGCTGTACTCGACTCAACTTCGACTGCAAGAGGAAAAAACACTTCTGAGGTGTGAATGATGTCACTGTCTAATTCTGTCTGTCACAGCATCACATTTATGTTTGTGAAATTTAACTGGAAACATATTTCACTCATGCTGATGAGAACTGGCTTCATGTGTTCTTACACGCTGCAGTTTATTTTAGTATTTTGTTCATGATATTTTATTTCCCCTCATAATGATCCTATTTGATATCTGGAGTCATCTCAGTTTACAGATATCTTTACTCCATCTTATCAGGCTGCAGCTCACAGACAGGTCACATCTTACAGGTTAAAAGTTGTTTTATTCTTTAACTGAATAAAATAACACTATTGTAATATGATTGAATCCAGTGATCATAAGTTTGTTGGATGTGAGATAAAGATGAGGAACAAACCTTTGTGAGGGAGATTAGCGAACAATTTATTTTCAGTGGACGGAAAATGTAAACATGTCAAAGCGCGCTGCGGTCAACATCTGCAGTATTTTAAGCTTCGTGTGAAGCGGAAATAAGAACAAAGTCACACAGACCCTCTGAAGAAGAAGCTGCTCTCACACTTCTAAGAAATGTAACTTCTCTTTTCTCTCTGCTGCATATTAATCAAGACAAAGTAGGAAGTTTGATCAGAAGCAGAGTGACAGTGTCGGTGCTGGATGTGAAGATGGGTCACGCTCTGCTCGGTGTGCTCGGGTTATTCTGTGAGTACATCTGTGACTTTCTATGTGATTGTCAGTATTCATATCAGTGTAGTAGTTGTGTAGACATGAACTTTGTTGCTGTTTGTCTTGGTTCAGATTGGAGGATTATGTTAAGTTTATTACTCAACTTACTCACTAGTTTGTGCACACGTACCTGGACAATGCATGTACAGTATGTGATCACAGGTATTATGTATATAGCTGTGGAATTACATGTATTGCTTATTTACCAGCCTTTATATATTGAAGAGGTTTTTAAATGTGTTTCCCACCTCTGTAGCTCTGTATCATCACAGAACTGTGTGATACTGTTGATTGATAAACAATAGTTGTCACTGATGAAACTCCAGCTGGATTTTGTATTTGATTCTGGTCTAATGAAGTTTTAATCTTTATTTTAGTGCTGAATACACTCCTGTACGGACATGCTGAAGGTGACTAGTTATCTTTTCTATATTTACTCATTATGTTTGTCCTGTATGTCACCTGCTGTATCACTCTGGATCACTTGTTTTAGCAGCTGTGTTTTTCCATATATGTGTCATTTTACTCAGTGCACATCATGAAATAACTGGATTAGTGCTCAGTTGTTCAGGGAAGCTACTTGGAAAGTGAAGCTCTGCATGATGCCACTGACTTCACACTGGAATAAGTTCAGTTACTGTTAACATACTTTAGTTTTTAGTCTTCATTATGGTCCAACACTGTGTATAGTTGTGTGATACAGTCACTTACAACAGTGTGTCACTCACTCAGTCATTGTGGGCAGTGACGTGGTGTGTTTGCTGCCACATGCTGTGTTTCTCTTTATGACCTCTGGGAGCTGCAACAGTCACAAGTTGTCAAATGCTTCATAAACAGATGATGACAAATTATTAACCAAACTAAAGTGTCTGATATAATCAAAGTAATCATAAACTACAAACATCCAGAACAGTTTCAATGCTCTTTGGCATAATTTCTTAAACTTTATTTCTCTATATTCTCTATGTATGAGTGATAAAATCACTCTTAACTGTATCCAGCAGCTCTGTAAAGTTATTATCACTGTCACAGAGTTCAGCAGCAACAGTATAACTTATTTATAAGCCATGTTGATATAATCATGTTTTGCACTGTGTATGTGTGATGTGTGATTCAGGACATGAGTAGTGGAGCACTTCTGCCTGTGGTGGTCAAAATGAGTATTACAGAAAGAGACACTGAATTTCACATTAAAAGGCTGTTTTTGTTCATATATGTATTTAAAGTGAATCTTCAGTATGTACTGATTGTGCAGAATGTATCTGATCCACTATCAATACATGTTTTCATTTAAAAAAATCATTTTCCAACAGTTCCCCTTCCTGTCCTCACTGTGTCTCCATCATGGCTGAGTGCTGCAGCCTCAGTAACTCTGAACTGCAGTGTTGAAGATTAATCCGCTGGATGGAGGTTCTACTGGTATAAGATGGTTCCTCATCCATCAGACAAATCTTACATAGCTGAGCTTCTACCTGGCAGCAGCAGTGGGACTGAACAGGATTCCTACATTGTTCATGGACAGACACACACAGCAGGATATAGTTGCAGAGCTGGAATAGGAGATCCAGTGTTTTACTCTTATTACAGTTACTCTATGTATGTCTGGTCTGCAGGTCAGTTTGTTTCTATCTCTTAAGAAACAGATGTTATATCAGCTCTGTTCATCTTGTTTCTAAATGATGAGAAACAAACAGTATCTTGAAAAAAAAAGAAAATTAATTAATTATGATCCTATGATCTTGTCTCTCTCTCATTAGCATCAAGCTAAACTTCATGCTTGCCACCTTACTGGGTGGAATTTACTTGTTTCCTTCTGTCCTCACTCTTTAACACAACACACAAAAAGACAGATGTGATATCTTGGCTAAAACTCTGCTCTCATTTACAAAAAGTGCTTTAAGTCTGAATACTTAAGCTCTTCTTCTGCTTACAGCAGCTGGAGTCACTTGGATGTCAATCAATTTAACATGTTCTCAAATCTGTAGCAAGAGGTCAAAGTAGAAATCATAATTTGACCAAAATACTGAACTTATTTTTACAATAAAAACAAAGCTAAGGACTATTTGAATGGAGGCATTTTATGTCTGAAGATCTCAGTGCTCTGTTTGACCTCTTATCACATGTTGTTTTTCAGATATTCACTCATCAGCATCTCTCACAGTGAGTCCTGACAGAGCTCAACACTTCACCTCTGACTCTGTCTCACTGAGCTGTGAGGGAAACTCTACTGAGTGGAGAGTGAAGAGGTTTTCAACTGAGTACAGTTACTGGTCAGAATGCACCACCTGGGGGACAATGACTGGATCAACATGCAACATAAACACTAAGAGCACCAGTGATGCAGTGTACTGGTGTGAGTCTGGATCAGGAGAGTTCAGCGATGCAGTCAACATCACTGTACAGGGTATGATTACATTACATTATGTTTTTCTTTGACTTATTAGTGTGAATGCTGCAAGCATGCACACTATTTATCTTCTGGAATTTATTTTTCTTTCTTCTTTTTATTCTTCCTGCTTCCGTACGTTTTTTGTCCGCTTTCTTCTCCTTCAAATCTCAAGCTATTGAAACCATTCAAATATCAAAATGTTCAGCTTTTTAAGGACATTACTGCTTGTATTTTTCTCTTTTCTACCTTTTATACTTTTGGAAATATTAAGCTTTTTACGGAAAATTGTTCCCATTCATCCTTATGGGAATTTTTTCAAATTTTACTCTGCTATAACTTCAGTATACCTTCAGCTATTTAAACCTTCTCCTTTTAAACTTTTCAACTTTTCAACTTTTTCAGAAATTCAGCTTTTTCCAAAAAAAAATTAACATTGCCGCAGATGGAAAAAGCTTCAAATCCTCTTCAAAACTTATCGCCTTTCAACCTCTTTTTGCTCCTCATACATTGAGAGAGAGACACCATTTAAGGCACTCAGCAGATCTTGAACTATTGGACCTGTATTCAGTTTTTAAAAATCTTGTACGGTCTTGAAATAATCGCAGTTTTAGTTTTGAGGATTTTTAGCCCGTCTTCTGAGTTTATAATGGGTGTGTATTGCGTCGGCTAGAGTGAGTGACATCACCAACTGCCGCACCCCAGAGTGTAGAGCTGCTCCCAAAAAGTGGACAAACTTGTTTTCAGCTTGATTTTGATCCCTCACCTTTGACTTGACATAGACAATATATACAGAGAAATGTAGGAAATCATTTCAGATGTGGGACTTACGGTTTTGGATTTAGAAGCCCGAGAGCGACAGCAACTCTCACTGCTGTCCTATAAGCCCCAATGTTAATTTTGAGCCGAATTTTCTGGAAATTAGCAGACGGTACCTGATATGTCTCTCGCTCTCCCGCCCTCATTTTGCACTCTCCAGAAATAAAAATGACATGAGTGCATTCAGCAACTCCTCCTGTCACTCACCATACAAATATTTTGATGATAACCATCACAGTTTTTTCAGAAATCGCAGGAGTTTGGGAGGCGTTTTCCCATTCATTCCTTATGGGGGACATTTTCGTCTCTGTCCCTGGTCCTGCTGCAGCATGTCTGCAGCCATTTCAAGCTGTTCCTGCCTTTAACTTTTCACCTTTCAGCCTTTTTTCACCTTTTTTCAGCTATTTCTACCACTTACTATACAACTTTTTGGCCTTTTCACCCTTTTAAGCTCTTTCCGCCCTCTTACTCTGCAGCTCTTCACATTTTTTCACCATTTTAACCCTCTTCCAGCCCTCTTACTCCACAGCTTTTCATCCTTCTTCACCTTTTTTATGCTTTTTCGGCCCTCCTACTTCATCCTTTTACACCTTCATAAGCTTTTTCGGCCCTCCTACTCTACATCTTCTCATTCTTTTTTCACCTTTTTAACCTCTTCCAGCCCTCTTACTCGACAGCTTTTCATATGTTTTAACCTTTTTAACCTCTTCCAGCCCTCTTATTCCAAAGCTTTTCATCCTTCTTCATCTTTTTTATGCTTTTTCGGCCCTCCTAATTCATCCTTTTAAACCTTCATGAGCTTTTTCGGCCCTCTGACTCTACATCTTCTCATCCTTTTTTCAACCTTTTTAACCTCTTCCAGCCCTCTTCTTCGACAGCTTTTCATATGTTTTCATCTTTTTAACCTCTTTCTGCCCCCATACTCTGCAACTTTTTGGCCTTTTTCAGTCGTTTTTCACCTTTTTAAGCTCTTTTTGCCTTTCCCTTTCCACCTTTCCAGTCTTTTTTCACCTTTTTAAGCTCTTTCTGCCTTTCCCTTTCCACCTTTCCAGTCTTTTTTCACCTTTTTAAGCCCTTTCTGCCTTTAATTTTCCACCTTTTCAGTATTTTTTCACCTTTTTAATCTCTTTCTGCCCCCTTACTCTGCAACTTTTCAGCCTTTTCAGTCTTTTTTCACCTTTTTAGCTCTATCAGACCTCTTAGCCTTTTCGGATGTTCATCTTTCTGCCTTTTCAACTCCTTCAAACATTCCGCTTCATGTTCAGCCATGAAAATATTCAACTTTTTCAACTCTTTCAGCCCTTTTCAACTTTTCTGTCTCATCATCTTTTCAAAATGTTCATCTTTCTGCCTTTTCAGCTTCTTTATACATTCAGCTTCATGTTCAGCCACAGAAACTGTTCAGCTATCAACATGTTCAACATTTTAAGCTCTTTCGGCCTTGACCTTTTCAACTTTTCAGCTTTTCGACTTTTTCAGCTTTTCGGAAGTACATTCAGCAGATTTCGCTTCAGACTTCAGCATTCACTCTGTATTTTCGTAGGAAATGCAAATTTTTCTAGTTACTTCAAACATCCCGTTGTGTGTTGAGGAGGACAGCACACTAACATGTTAAGAGTTCTGCCCAACACTCTGCTTCATCATCTCTCCAGTAATTCATGGTTTTCACTATATAAATATAGTTTAATCACACAGTGATTTTAACCATGTATAAATATAGACTATAGATTTGTGGCTGATCTGTTCCTCAGTTTTTAGGTCCATGATCACCATTTAAAGTCCAGTGTGAAGGATTTAGTGATATTTAGCTGTGAGTTTACAGATTCAGCCAACTGAAAGAGTTCTTGAACATTAGACACACAAGGTGTATGAAGATGAAACATCAGATTTTATGATCACTGTTAAATCAGTGACAACAATGTAAAAGAAAAAAACCCAGTATGTCTTTTCTCATCTCTCTACATCAGCTCATTCTCAAGTTCCTCAACCAGCTGATCTCTGACTGAAACCTGGTGTTCTTTGACTGTTTAACAGGTGGAGATATGATCCTGCTGAGCCCTGCCCGTCCTGTGACTGAAGGAGATTCTGTTAGTCTGAGCTGCAGATAAAGAAGTCAAACATTTGACTCCATTGTGTTTTTCTATCACAATGAGAAAGTCATTCAGAGTGACAGCAGATGGGAGTTAAAGATCTCTGCAGTGTCAAAGTCAGATGAAGGATTCTACAAGTGTCAACACTCAGGACGAGAGTCAGCACATAGCTGGATGTCAGTTCAGGGTGAGTAGGATTAAAACAAGTGCTGTATTTTATTGTAAACTGTTTGTTTTTGACTGAGAAATAAATCCATATGAATATTGTTTTCCTAGTTATTCCAGCAGTGTCCAGGCCTGACAGCTCTTCATTTCCTGTACTTTTGATTGTTGGGCTGGTTTGTGAAATCGTTCTTGTTATTCCTCTGCTCATTTTGTTTTGCTACAGAGCGTCCAAGGGTGAGACCTTCTTCTTCTGTTATTACATGTTTTGTTTTTAAGTTAAATTTAAAATACACAAAACATTTGTGATCTGATAAACAGAGGAACAACAACTTGATTTTTCAAAACCATGTAACAACAAATCTTAATCTTTTTTTACAGATACATGCTTCAAGAGGTTGGTGTGAAACAGTTTTCTCACATTTTAAAGACAACAGCAAAATAATCAGTGTTCCTGTTTATTAAATGTTTTGTATTTGCTTCATGTTTTAGTCCGATCCGGTCTGAGAGCTCCAACACGGATCATGTGGTCGACCTGAATGAGGCTCAGTGCAGTGAATACTCCTCTCCTCCACACGGTAAACACATTAAAAAGATGACTCTGACTGTGGCTTGTTTTCTCTGCTCTGTAGCTGATGTCTGTCTGTATGAATCAGTCAAACACTCAGTTTATACCTTTTATTAACACGTATCACAGAAACAACCAGTTAAATATAAGTGACTGGATATAAATATAAATATAAATGCTATATCGTTTCTATCAATTAAATATAAATGATATAAATGCTGGTTAGCATTTAGCTTAAAGCATAGCTTCACCTCCAGCCTTTGAGGTGTGTTAGCATCGCTGTAGACAACAACCTTATTATCAGTGTGTGTTGTGAAAATATCACCTTTGATGACACGTGACTATTAATGACGTAGTTACTTTGAGTGTCAACATCACTGTGTAGCAGCATATGTGTCATCATTGATATAGAGCTGCCACATGTTCTACTCTGGATCATTCACTGTTTCTGAATCTATTGAGGTTCTGCAGTGAACGTTAGAAATGCTACCACTGAATGATTTAAGTGAACTGATTCCAAGTGATCGATATAAAATCCTGTAAGTGAGTATGTACATTTGCAGTTGTAGGTGGATCCCAGGAGGTCACGTATTCTACAATCCAACTTAAACGTGTTGGGAAGAAGGGTGAGTTCTCTGAATACAGGAAGTAAATAGAAATATCTCTAGTGTAAAAAGTATTGATTTATTTGTTTTCTGTATGGATTCATGTGATTGTCTTCACAGTGAAACAACAAACACCAGAGGAGACATCAGTTTACTCTGATGTGAGGACCAGAGCTGCAGGTACAGTCAGTTACAACTGTCATGGTCAAAGTTTGGGTTGAAATGTTGTGTATCATTTTACTGGAGGTCATTATTTGTTATTAATAGTTGTTAATCTTTTGTTTTCCCTTGGCTAAGTATTAAAACCTACCACGAGCTGTCACCAGAGTTGTAAATCTCACACATTTCTCTGGCCCTTCACACTTTGGGGTTTTTCTAAGTTTGACTTTTCATCAACAAATCCTGAGATCTGCCCTCTGTTTCAGACGACAACCTGCTGTATGCCCAAGTCGTCCACCACAATAAAGGCAAGAAGAAGAGAGGTCAGTAAAGTCTGCATCCACCTGCTGTTGTTATCATACAACGTGTTGTAGATGTTTTTTATTACTTATTGTTTTTATGCCTCATATTTCCTTTAAGTGATGTGTGAATATAAACTACTCCAGTGGAGACGTGAACCCTGACAATGTCCATGTCTTATCTCCATTTATAGGACGATCAGCTCTTGCAGCAGCAGATGAAACTGTTTATTCTGAAGTCAAACCAGGATCATCTTTCGGTAATAATGCTGCTGTATAACGTCCAGACTGTAGTGACATCTTCCACAGCTGATCAAATGCATAAAAGCCAGAATAACATGTCAGAAAGCATCTTTACATCTTGAGTGACCCAGTACCTTTGTTTGTTGTGTTGTTCTTCCAGGCCTGTGAGGAGAGAGGAGAGGAGGAAGAGGAAACTGGTCGACAGCATTTCATTCGACTGCTGTAGAAATATGAGACATGTTCAGTATTCTGTGCAGTTTATTTGTTGGCAGATTATGTAAAATAATGGCTTAATATGGATTTTAACTACTGAAGCAATATCCCTATTTTCTTCACACACTTCTTTGTTACTTTTCATTTTTACCATTTCGTCATCAGGAGAGACGTCAACACTTTGGATAGAAGTAATAATCTGCTATCAAACAACATCCTGCATGTACAGTTCGTATGTTGTTTCTGTCCTTTTTAAACTGAGAGGTATTCTGTGTGTTGTTTCACCTCAAAGGATCTTATTTTGTCATATTTTAAAATCTTTTAAACATTTTGTTCATCAATAAACAGTTTTTTCTTCCAACAGTAAACTGTCAGTTGTGTTTTTCATTCAGCCAAACTGCCTCAGAGCCCTTTAGAAACTATCATTTCCCTTCATGTCAGAGTGTGTCTTAAAGTTTTTATCTTCATCCAAACATCCTGGTGAGTCAGATATCTGTGTAACTTGTACACATGTACAAAATGTAACTGGAGGATTTAGACAAGTTTGGTCAACAACTCAAGGAGACCGTTAAGAGTGATAAGAGTCAGGGGGTTAAAAACAGTAAAAAACAGACGCTGTGATTGGACGACACAGATCAGATGATGTCTCTCCAGCAGTCCGACATGTGGAGGTTACTCTCGTACATCTTCGAGGAAGGGGGCGGCTGTAGCTCAGCGGGTAGAGCAGGTCTACTGGTGATCGGAAGGTCGCTTGTTCAAATCCCGGCTCCGGGCAGGGCTGAGCTGCATGTCGAAGTGTCCTTGAGCGAGATACTGAACCCCACATTGCTCATCAGTGAGGGCCCTGCGATGAGCTGGCGACTTGTCCAGGGATGACCCTGCCCTCGCCCTGAGATGAGGCTGGGATTGGCTCCAGCAGCAACACCCCGCGACCCCATGGAAAGGGATAAGCGGTTATGGACAATGACATGACATGACATGACATGACATCTTCGAGGAAGCTCTCAGGAAGTAGGACTG
The DNA here is from genome assembly GCA_903131615.1 of Diplodus sargus. NCBI lineage: Eukaryota > Metazoa > Chordata > Actinopteri > Spariformes > Sparidae > Diplodus > Diplodus sargus. The sequence continues at coordinate 21,996 of CAEMYA010001254.1, forward strand.
AGCAACAGAGACGAGCCTCTCGTCAAAACACACCAGGCCGGATGCTGTGACGTCACACGCTCAGGTGATTTTTCAAAGGTAAAACGCTCCTTGTTTGGTCAGCAATGTGCGCGTGGCTCAGGTGTAGAGGGCGGGCTTCCTGCCTCTGTGTATCAGCTGCTGTGATTCACAAAACACATCTATCAAAACAAACACCGGCTTCTCTGTCTCGTGCTTACTACGATGACGTGATGACGTCAGGAGCCAAACCCGCCCCCATCCTCACACACTGCTCACTACACTGCTGATCATCGGAGTCAGTTGTTCTACAATCAGAAGGAGGAGGATGACTCTCGACCTGTGGTTCTTATTTCCATGTGAGTAACAACGATGTTTCATTCAGAGGATGAACTGAAACTGTCACGTGCAGAAGAAAAAGTCCTGACGTCAGTGTTTGAAGTTTCTCTGCTGACTCGGAACTTTGTAGCAAGTTTGTGTTGCGTCATTCAGCTGAGAGACACACAGCTCGTTGTATGAACTTTATATTTGTACATGACTGTGTAGCGTTCAAAGTGTGTGTACGTCATCATTCAGCGTGTGTGTCGATCCGAACAAATCCAGACGAGGCTTCATCTTATCAGCCGGAAATGAGAGCGCGACTGTTTAACAACACACACACGTGCGCGCGGGTGTGACGTAGTGTGACGTGCAGTGGAGTGTAGTTTTGTGCTACAAGTGTCAGTAAGAAGGATTAAAATCATCCTATTATTACATTCGTCCATCATGTTCAGCTCATGTTACTGTAGTACAGCACATATTACCAGTTAGTAAGCAGTGATATATTACGTTACAATATTACTGTCTGCGTAGAGTAACACATTACACATTACAATACTTTTGAGTTACTTTCTACAAAATGTCCCATTAACCTCTATAGAGCAGTTAAACAGATGTTTCTGGATGAAGGACTGCTCAGACAGGATCACAGTCTGATATATTATGAGGGAGGAATAAATGTTTTTAATGTAATTCTCGTCACATGAAACACAACAGATCTAAACCTTCTATAACCTGCAGAATGAGACTAAAATCTCCTTTTCTGTGCCTGTTTATGTTACTCCAGAGAACATTAGCATGGTGTGATTCAAGAATGTATATGAAAGTTATTTCAGTCACTCAGAGACTGAACAAAGAACTTCTAGGCTCGGTTCTGTTCAACACACAGAGTCCATATTAATATGTTCATGTTGGTGTGGACGGGTTCTGAAACAAACAACAATAGAAGCTTCACTTCTGTCTGTAACTCTGATGTAACGTGTTACGTGACATAACTGTAGTTAGAACATACTGAAATATGATCAGTGACACATTATTTCACTCAGTTACTGCTGAAAGTAATAGATTACTTTTATAACACTGCTGGTGACGTGTTTGTCTTTTTGTCCCCAGGCTGCTTTCTGACACTTGGCAATGCACTCGACTGCAGCGTCACTCAGGATGATGGCCGACCAACGTACGTCATCTCCGACCTGCCTGGAGTCTCAGCG
>CAEMYA010001254.1:37364-67057 GCA_903131615.1 Diplodus sargus
GCACTAAAATAAAGATTAAAACTTCATTAGACCAGAATCAAATACAAAATCCAGCTGGAGTTTCATCAGTGACAACTATTGTTTCTCAATCAACAGTATCACACAGTTCTGTGATGATACAGAGCTACAGAGGTGGGAAACACATTTAAAAACCTCTTCAATATATAAAGGCTGGTAAATAAGCAATACATGTAATTCCACAGCTATATACATAATACCTATGATCACATACTGTACATGCATTGTCCAGGTACGTGTGCACAAACTAGTGCATAAGTAACCAGTTGAGTAATAAACTTAACATAATCCTCCAATCTGAACCAAGACAAACAGCAACACAGTTCATGTCTACACAACTACTACACTGACATAAATACTGACAATCACATAGAAAGTCACAGATGTACTCACAGAATAACCCGAGCACACCGAGCAGAGCGTGACCCATCTTCACATCCAGCACCGACACTGTCACTCTGCTTCTGATCAAACTTCCTACTTTATATTGATTAATATGCAGCAGAGAGAAAAGAGAAGTTACATTTCTTACAAATGTGAGAACAGAGTTTTTCATCAGCTTCTTCTTCAGAGTGTCTGTGTGACTGTGTTCTTACTTCACATTCACACGAAGCTCAAACCACTGGAGGAGTTGACCACAGCAGACTTTGACATGTTTACATATCCTGTCCACTGAAAATAAATTGTTCGCTCATCTCCCTCAAAAAGGTTTGTTCCTCATCTTTATCTCACATACAACAAACATAAGATCATTGGATTCAATCATATTACAACAGTGTTTTTTTATTCAGTTAAAGAATAAAACAACTTTTAATCTGTAAGACGTGACCTGTCCTGTGAACTGCAGCCTGATAAGATGGAGTAAAGATATCTGTAAACTGAGATGACTTTGTTTTTGCCTCATGTTACTACAATGACTCCAGATATCAAATAGGATCATTATGAGGGAAAATAAAATATCATGAACAAAATACTAAAATAAACTGCAGCGTGTCTTAGCGTGAGAAGAACACGTGGAGCCAGTTCTCATCAAATATGTTTCCAGTTCGGTTTCACACATAATGACGTGATGCAAGAATTACACAGAGTCGTGTTTCACAACTGAGAAGTGGTTGTTTTTTTTCTCTTGTAGTCGAAGTTGAGTCGAGTAAAGCCGGATGACATTTTCAGCTGCAAAAGAGTCAAAGAACATGAAAAGTTTAACATCAGATCACTATTACTTAGAGAGAACAACAACTTTATGAGAATGAGGCTCTCAGGTAACCTTGACTTGGCGTCCTGGGACTCAACTACAGCCGCCCTCGTCTCAGAGGTAAAAAGGAGCTCATGCATTGTGTCGGTATCAGTTAGTGTGGTTTGGCGCCCCCTGTGGTGATCTGTGGAAGAAGCTTTTATTTCACCTGCACAGTGACTGGAGTCTATCAAGTACACTGACAGACTGACTCATCCACCTGATAGTGTTCATTTATAATAAAGTTTAAGACGTTTCACTGACCTGTCCCTGTATTAACTTAAATCACATGTCCTTATCATTGCTACCTGGTAACCTCACACTGGTACACTGTGTTACCATCCTTTAAGAAGAAGAAGACTCCCTGTACAGCTCAGTGCTGCACCGTCAGGACTTACTGTTATAGTCAATGAACACTGGTCTGAAAAACTTAGATATTACTCTCCTTGATTCACCACTTTGTCTAATATGTGATAATAATAGTTCTCCACTAGTCTGCACACCTCAACACACCGTCAGGCCAAGTGACATGTGTTTCTTTCTGTAACACTCATTGTTACCACAATGACACAACACAGTGTACCAGTGTGAGGTTACCAGGTAGCAATGATAAGGACATGTGATTTAAGTTAATACAGAGACAGGTCAATGAAACCTCTTCAACTTTATTTTGAATGAACACTATCAGGTGGATGAGTCAGTCAGTCAGTGTACTTGATAGACCCCAGTCTAGAGTTTGAGGTTTCTGGACAGCAGCACATTCTGGTCTTTAATTCAACTCAGTGTAAATTTAACCTGTTAATCCTTGTGTAAGTTAGGGAATGCAGAAATTACGGGGCTATAGGGACTAAAATGGAGCCTGACTCCTATGTCAGATGGAGAAAGATATCTAAACATGTACATCTCCAGAAAAGGACAGAGGGGTCATTCAGGTAATTGTGGAGTCTAAGACCCAAGAAGTGACAGTAACAGATGTAACCATTTATGGGAGATGAGCAGAGAGATAGGCCAACTCCTTTTTTTAGTTGATTGGACAGATGGACCCTCAACCCACCACAGTGACCAATTACAAGTATGCAGCCACAGCTCAAGAGACTTTAAGAAGGCTCACGAGTAGAGAATCGGGGGGTGGCATTTGGTGGATCTCCAAAGAGTTGGATTTCCGAGGGAGCAGAGGGCAGAGCTTTTTGGCATGGCTTTTGCCATAGATTTGAGAAAATCAGATTGCGGCCGCTTCTGATCCGGACGCAGGGCTCAAGGTCCGTTTCAATAAAGATTGCTCCACTATTCCACCAGCCTGCCTCCGCAGAATTCTTTTATCAACATACTACACGCCGACACCTTTGAGGACGAGAGCCCAGAAACTACAAGTTCTCAACGGGCCTGAATATCCACCTGTTTCCTCAGAAGCCTATGGGGGCTGCCATGACAGATAACTACTTCCGCCCGCGGTTCTCTGTTTCCGGTTGCCTTGCAACTGCATGACTGACCACTGCTGCCAAGCTAGCCCTAAACAACTAGCGTTATGTCATAAAGGCTGAATTGTTTTTAAAATCAGCTCAGGTACAACATGTGACGTTGTTGGTTGCCACAGCAATTCATGAAAATGTATTTTTTTATTCAGAAACGTCTCGTGTAGTACATCAGCAACTTAGACAAACATGTCCGTGCCCTGTGCCCTGAACGTCATGCGGAGGAAGGGGGAACGTAGGCTAGCGTGGCTCGCAGCTTTCAGACTGATATAAATATTTGTGTTTATAAATATATTCCACAGAATAGCTGCTGCATGACTGCATGACTTCTCTAACCCGACAATGTCCCAGCAGCCGCCTGTCTCCACGACTCCTCTTTCCTTCAGCATTATCCACGTTGTATGTTTAACGTTAGCTTGATTGACGCTGTGGCTGGGCGCTAACGTTACTGCTGCCTTTAGAAGTATGAACTTGGAAATATTAACTCTGTGTTTCTTCAGCAGTACTTTCCCGATTGTGTTACTGTGCAGGTAGTTGTATGCTTCTGTGCTTTTGTAACTGCGTAATTCTCCGCCGTCAACACCTTCAGAAAATATAAGATAGTTAACGATCGATGTAACGTTAGCTAACGTCGGGCTAATGCTTCATGTCATCTGCCCACTCCGTGAGAACTCAATGAGAACTGACGGTGAGGCACTGTGAGAACTGTCCTCACGACTTATTAAGACATTCATACTGTGTATCCACCTCCGATTTTTATCCATTCTGTCGCTTTCTTTGTGTTAAAAGACGATTTTTAGAGCGAGCATGACAGCTACGTTAGCGTAAACACAGAGGTCAGCCAGCTCAACCGGAAGAGCATAACCGACTACCGCTATGAACCATGGGTAAACTCACGAAGTCAGGAATAAGGTGGATAACAGACCGCTAGTGCTCGCGCCGTTCGGCCTGAGACCGACCGGCGCGAGCACTAGCGGAACAAATCAGAGCCGGGCCGGGGGCGGGGCAAATGACCGGGCCCTTTTAACCCAAATAATAAAGCTCATGATAACATCATTTTACAACATACACATGCCCGCAACAGCGGGGCTGACAAGCTTCGCCACAACGGAGAGCGACAAGTCATTTGGAAGTCCATCAAGCGGACATTAAGTATAACAAACCAAGAGAACAACAAAAACATTAGGCTACATGAACACTAATAATAAAACAACACACATTCAAAGCAGTTCAGCACCTCGGATAGCAACCGCATCATTTTGACACCCACTTTAACTATTTCAACTCAGAGCCTGTATCAGTAGCTATAAAGTTTAGAGAAACTGGCACAGCGGCCCACATGTTCACAAACACAATTTCAATATGAAGTAGCCTACTATAGGCCTGCTGACCACTATTTGAAGGGCATACGACGAGCCTTCAGTCCGCGAACTCGTCCACGATGCTCTGTATGTCCATTTTCTTTGCTCGCTCATTCTCTATGGACAACATGGCAAGTCCACTCAGTCTCTCCTGTCCCTCTGTGCTCCTCAAGTGTTTTTAATGAGTTTTAACTTGGAGAATGAGCGCTCACAGGTTGCAACGGTGACGGGAAGAGTCAAAAATAAAAGGCGACCTATATAAACCCTGTATATATGTGCATGAATGACAGTGTTCAACCGACTTCGCCTATGCTCCGTGCCCTGCTGGGTACCACTCATGTGATAGCTCCCCTCCTTTTTCTTTCCTGAACTGTGCAAGAGGCCTGGCTTCATCATGACCTGCCTCCTGTCTGGGCCCCCATGGGCCTGGGCCGGGGTGTGCCGCCCTCCCAGACCCCCCTAAAGCTCCGTCCCTGGGCGCGAGTATACCTCACGCAGCGGCGTCAGTTCTGCGTCTGCCCCTCCCCATGAAGCAGCAGCCAGACCTACTCTTCACCACAAGTGTACAGCGATGATTCACAACAGGCTATATAATTTGCAGCCTGCAAGAAATGTGTTTTTAAAAAAAGGAAGCCCGAGGCCCGGCCCGACCCGGCTCATTTGCGTATTTTTTCGGCCCGAACCCGGTTGACAACTCTACCCCAGTCACTCAGTGCGTTTACATGCACAGCTTAGTCGGATTACAGCCATAGTTCGACTATGCTGCTGAATCGGACAACAGCAATTATCCGAGTATACATGCCGGTGAGAAAATCGAATTACTGGCTGTAAGCATGTCACCCCGCCGGTGCGATAGGCGGCGCTGTACCCATTTTCACTAGTGGTAACTGAGCCACCTCCGGCTGACCTCTTTACGTCACCAGCAACAACAAACTCTGCCTCAGCATTCGAGAAAGATGGCGTACGAAGAGCAGGACGAAGCTACGGCTTTGTACATTTCTTGTGTTATGTACATGATAATCCAACAAACAAGATTCACACTGGCGCTCATGCTTGCTGTGATTTTGGAGGAAAGACGCCACCGCCGAATGCTACAGGCGGGTGCCATGCAGACCACAAATTTATTGTTGAACTTTGGAGCCTCCCTACTGCAAAGAAGGTCTCAACGAACATGCTGGATGTGGGTCCGAAGCAAAGACTGGTGGGAGAGAGTGGTTTTAAAGGAATTTGACGATGAGGAGTGGAAAGAATACTTTCGCATGACCCAGATCCTTCTACAAATTATGTGGAATGATGGAAGGAGTCCTGAAGCCTGAGGACGTGACCGTTCGTGCTCGAAATGCGAGTCGCCATTGTTCTCTACAAACTGGCCAACTGTGCTGAATACAGAGTTGTGGCCAACCAGTTCGGCGTCCACAAATCAACTGTAAAGAAGTTTGTTTACCAATTCTGCAAAGGAATGGTATCCTCGGTCATTCATAACTTCATCAAGGTGCCCACGACAGAAGAAGCTATCAGCATAGCACGCCGATTCGAGCAGAAATTCCACATCCCACAAATCATCGGCTGCATCGATGACACGCACATTCCAGTTTTACCGCCCAGTGATGGCTACAAGGACTTTGCAAACCGCAAAGGATGGCCTTCGTATGTCCTCCAGGCCATGGTGGACGATATGTTTCAGTAAGTTCTGGCCAAACACTTTTATGTAGTTGTCTATACAGTCTGTGCATTATGATTCTGGAACATCAACTGCAAGATGCCTGGTTGTGCTCACGATGCTAATGTGCTTAGGCAGTCAGCGTTGTTTAGCCAGGCACATCTTCTACCAAAAGTAAGTTCTTCTATACTCTCAAGATATCTCACTGAGCATGCATAAAGTAGTATTCAGTATTCCCTTCTGTCACTACGTCTTCCACACACGTAGGCATAAACATTTTGTATGAAACCTTAATGTTCAAAACACTGCATGGACTATCGTCTAATACTGAACTGTGTAGTTCCTAGCACACTAACCATTTTGTCTTTTTAGTCTCAGGTGCCAAGAGAAATAAACGGCATCTCCATCGGCCACTTTCTATTGGGAGATCCAGCTTATCCTCTGTTGGACTGGCTCATGAAAGGCTACACACATTCCCCAAACATCACACCTGAGCAGGAGTCATTCAACGTCCATTTGAGCTCTGCAAGGACCACAGTGGAGATCGCGTTTGGAAGACTGAAGTCACGCTGGAGAATGCTGCTTAAGCGCAGTGACTTTCACTTTACATTCATCAGGAGAGGACCCAGGTGAGTATTCGGGCGGGGCCTCTTCCATTGTCTCCTCCGGGTCCACCGTCGCCATTTTAGTCTCTACAAAGGGGCACAAAAACACGAACGTTTACAATCTAAGTACACGTTTTCATTAGACTTAGATTAAATTTAATTCTTGGCCGGTGAAGGGAAGCTCAACTACACATGTTCCAACACACTTAGTACGTTTTCCCCTTTATCCAAAACAATGGGCATGCTAGCATGTGTCTTCTAAGTTAGCTTCAGGTTAAGGGTTATAGCAACTTACTGTGGATTTAAGGTGCCTTTTACCCGCTCACATATTATCTGCTATGCTACTAGGCCTATGAGACACACATACACACACACACATACACACACACACATACACACACACACATACACACACACACAGACACACACACACACACACACACACACATATACCAGACAGCATCAAAAGAGGAAGCCAGGGGACACGAGGTCAACACAGGACAGCTGGGTTACACGAAGGTCAACACAGGAAAACTACCAGTTGCAGAAGTAGGTGCTCCCCCGCCCTTAGAGTATTGTTTTTATCACACATATAGAAGAAAGTGCTTAACATGAACTTTAAAAACCGGAAGGAGCCTGGTTTCGCGTGTGGCTTTCTGCCAACTGGCATTAACGGAACTGTGTAACTGTCTTTTTGTATACACCCCTTGTGTTCAATAAAACGAGCCTGCAAACAGCGGAACATCAGAACTCTTATTGGCAGCTGCAGGAGCAGACCGTGTCTGTGTTGAGCTGAGGTTCTCCCGTTGCAGCGGCGAAAGGCTAAACTCGAGTCTGAGTGCATTCATTCTCCAAACCACCTCCAGAGCTGATCGGCGCTGAGGTCCCGGAATCTGGGGTGACAAATTCTGGTCACAACATTACCTATGGCAGATAGCTTGAAGCCAACATCCACGCCGTTTTGTCTGGCTTGGGCCAGAGGTCGCCCCCCTAGGAGTTCTTCCAGCAGCTCGTAAAACGGACAAGTAGCACGCTCACGACCACTTGTCTCGTTATTGTGTTTGGCACCATGGTAAGCCTTCCTGAGGTTCTTCCACCGGACTCGTCCAGCTCCGGGGTCCTCGTGAAGCCGGCTTCCTCCATTTTACGAGCCCCCTTTTTAAACAAATCTCCGTTTCTAGTTTTCCTCCCATCCATGAACTTCAAAATGTTAAGTTCTTGGAGCTGGTGGAGCATGAAACTCGTCTCCTCGTCCGTCCAGAAGTGCGTGTTGCTCCTCGATCTCTCTATCGTGTTTGACATTTCCAGCAACAACACGACTATATCGTCTCCGTCTGCTTCCGGGTCACGGCCCTGGGGAAGAAATCTCGAGCATGCACAGAACGCAAAATCCGATCCGCTGGAAAAACGCATACATGCAGGAGTAATGCGACTTTCAATCGAATAATGAGGTGGTGTAATTCGACTATGAAAAATCCGATCCGGTCTGATTTTAGTCAGACTAAGGTGTAGACATGCATCTTAAAGATCCGATCATAGTCGGACTAAGCCAGTAATTCGGTTTTCTTGAGTGTCATGTAAACGCACTAACTGTGCAGGTGAAATAAAAGCTTCTTCCACAGATCACCACAGGGGGCGCCAAACCACACTAACTGATACCGACACAATGCATGAGCTCCTTTTTACCTCTGAGACGAGGGCGGCTGTAGTTGAGTCCCAGGACGCCAAGTCAAGGTTACCTGAGAGCCTCATTCTCATAAAGTTGTAGTTCTCTCTAAGTAATAGTGATCTGATTTTAAACTTTTCATGTTCTTTGACTCTTTTGCAGCTGAAAATGTCACCCTGCTGTACTCGACTCAACTTCTACTGCAAGAGAAAAAAAAACAACCACTTCTCAGTTGTGAAACATGACTCTGTGTAATTCTTGCATCACAGCATCACGTCATTATGTGTGAAACCGAACTGGAAACATATTTGATGAGAACTGGCTTCATATGTTCTTCTCACGCTAAGACATGCTGCAGTTTATTTTAGTATTTTGTTCATGATATATTATTTCCCCACATTATGATCCTATTTGATATCTGGAGTCATTGTAGTAACATGAGGCAAAAACAAAGTCATCTCAGTTTACAGATATCTTTACTCCATCTTATCAGGCTGCAGCTCACAGGACAGGTCACGTCTTACAGATTAAAAGTTGATTTATTCTTTAACTGTATAAAAAAACACTGTTGTAATATGATTGAATCCAATGATCTTATGTTTGTTGTATGTGAGATAAAGATGAGGAACAAACCTTTTTGAGGGAGATGAGCGAACAATTTATTTTCAGTGGACAGGAAATGTAAACATGTCAAAGTCTGCTGTGGTCAACTCCTCCAGTGGTTTGAGCTTCGTGTTGAAATGAAGTAAGAACAGAGTCACACAGACACTCTGAAGAAGAAGCTGATGAAAAACTCTGTTCTCACATTTGTAAGAAATGTAACTTCTCTTTTCTCTCTGCTGCATATTAATCAATACAAAGTAGGAAGTTTGATCAGAACCAGAGTGACAGTGTCGGTGCTGGATGTGAAGATGGGTCACGCTCTGCTTGGCGTGCTCGGGTTATTCTGTGAGTACATCTGTGACTTTCTATGTGATTGTCAGTATTTATATCAGTGTAGTAGTTGTGTAGGCATGAACTTTGTTGCTGTTTGTCTTGGTTCAGATTGGAGGATTATGTTAAGTTTAATACTCAGCTGGTTACTTACGCACTAGTTTGTGCACACGTACCTGGACAATGCATGTACAGTATATGATCACAGGTATTATGTATATAGCTGTGGAATTACACGTATTGCTTATTTACCAGCCTTTATATGTTGAAGAGGTTTAAATGTGTTTCCCACCTCTGTAGCTCTGTATCATCACAGAACTGTGTGATACTGTTGATTGATAAACAATAGTTGTCACTGATGAAACTCCAGCTGGATTTTGTATTTGATTCTGGTCTAATGAAGTTTTAATCTTTATTTTAGTGCTGAATACACTCCTGTACGGACATGCTGAAGGTGACGAGTTATCTTTTCTATATTTACTGATTATGTTTGTCCTGTCTGTCACCTGCTGTATCACTATTGATCACTTGTTTTAGCAGCTGTGTTTTTCCATATTTGTGTCATTTTACTTAGTACACATTATGAAATGATTGGATTAGTGTTCAGTTGTTCAGGGAAGCTACTTGGAAAGTGAAGCTCTGCATGATGCCACTGACTTCACACTGGAATAAGTTTAGAGACTGTAAAGATACTTTAGTTTGTAGTCTTCATTATGGCCCAATACTGTGTGTAGTTGTGTGATACAGTCACTTACAACAGTCTGTCACTCACTCAGTCATTGTGGGCGGTGACGTGGTGTGTTTGCTGCCACATGCTGTGTTTCTCGTTATGACCTCTGGGAGCTGCAACAGTCACATGTTGTCAATTGCTTCACAAACAGATGATGACAAATAATTAACCAAACTAAAGTGTCTGATATAATCTAAGTAATCATAAACTACAAACCTCCAGAACAGTTTCAATGCTCTTTGGCATAATTTCTGTACGTCTTTTAACTTTATTTCTCTATATTGTCTATGTATGAGTAATAAAATCACTCTGAACTGCATCCAGCAGCTCTGTAAAGTTACTGTTACTGTCACCGAGTTCAGCAGCAACAGTATTACTTATTTATAAGCCATGTTGATATAATCATGTTTTGCACGGTGTATGTATGATGTGTGATTCAGGACATGAGTAGTGGTGCACTTCTGCCTCTGGTGGTCAAAATGAGTATTACAGAAAGAGACACCGAATTTCCATCATGAGCATTTTAGCAGTCTAACACACATATGAAAAAAGAACAAATGTGTAACTTAGAAAATGAAGTTATAGAAGAAAATAATTCTCACTTGTCCCTCTGAGCTTCTGTGCACTTTTGTTTCCTCTCTGTGAATTCTTGAACATGAACAGTTCCAAACAAGGCTGTTGTGACTCTGCAGCCAAACTGGACTGAAGTATACGTTGGAGAGAGGATCACTCTCAGATGTGAGATCACAGATGGAGGAGACACTGAGTGGGAGTATGAATGGAGAACAACCAGCTCAGAAAAACCTTCAGATCAAAATGAACACAGTATAACATCTGTGACTGAATTCCACAGTGGAGACTACAGGTGTAAGGGCAGAAAGAAACATACGCAGCATTCTTCAACAGATTGGAGTGATCCCATCAAACTGACAGTATCAGACAGTAAGTCACATCACATTTCTTTCAAAGTGAAGATTATACAGCTCATTAAAAGCCTGTTTTTGTTCATGTATATGTTTAAAGTAAATCTTCGGTATGTATTGATTGTGCAGAATCTATCTGATCCACTATCAATACATCTTTTCATCTAAGAAATCATTTTCCAACAGAACCCCGGCCTGTCCTCACTGTGTCTCCATCATGGCTGAGTGCTGCAGCCTCAGTAACTCTGAACTGCAGAGTTAAAGATCCATCTGCAGGATGGAGGTTCTACTGGTATAAGAGGGTTCCTGATCCATCATATACCTACTACAGAGATGAGCAGCTACCTGGCAGCAGCAGTGAGATTGAACAGGATTCCTACATTGTTCATGGACAGACACACACAGCAGAATATAGTTGCAGAGCTGGAAGAGGAGATCCAGAGTATTACTCTGTGTACAGTAACCCTGAGTTTGTCTGGTCTGCAGGTCAGTTTGTTTCTATCTCTTAAGAAACAGAAGTTATATCAGCTCCGTTCATCTTGTTTCTAATTGATGATAAACAAACAGTATCTTGAAAAAAGGACATTTATTTACTGTGGTAAATTTTGCCTCTCTCTAGCTCGCATTGAGCTAAACTTCATGCTTTCCACCTTACTGGGTGGAATTTACTTGTTTCCTTCTGTCCTCACTCTTCAACACAACACACAAAAAGACAGATATGATATCTTGGCTAAAACTCTGCTCTCATTTACAAAAAGTTCTTTTAGTCTGGATACTTAAGCTCTTCTTCTGCTTACAGCAGCTGGAGTCACTTGGTTGTCTATCATTTAAAAATATACTCAAAATTGTAGCAAAGGGTCAAAGTAGAAATCTAATTTTACCAAAATACTGAACTTTGTTACAATAAAAACAAAGCTAAGGATCTCTGTGCTCTGTTTGACCTCTTATCACATGTTGTTTTTCAGATATTCACTCATCAGCATCTCTCACAGTGAGTCCTGACAGAGCTCAACACTTCACCTCTGACTCTGTCTCACTGAGCTGTGACGGAAACTCTACTCAGTGGGCAGTGATGAGGTCATCACCTGAGGGCAGCTACTGGTTAGACTGCTCCTACTGGGGGACAATGAATGGATCAACATGCAACATAAACACTGACAGGACCAGTGATGCAGTGTACTGGTGTGAGTCTGGATCAGGAGAGTTCAGCAACGCAGTCAACATCACTGTACAGGGTATGATTTAATTTCACTTAATAAACATAGTTGAGTATTTAATTACACTGTTATTTTAGCCATGTATAAATATAGAATATAGATTTGTGGCTGATCTGTTCTTGAGTTTTTAGGTCCATGATCACCATTTAAAATCCAGTGTGAAGGATTTAGTGATATTTAGCTGTGAGTTTACAGATTCAGCCAACTGAAAGGGTTCTTGAACATTAGACACACAAAGTGTGTGAAGATGAAACGTCAGATTTTATGATCACTGTTAAATCAGTGAGAACAATGTAAAAGAAACAAACCCAGTATGTCTTTTCTCATCTCTCTACATCAGCTCATTCTCAAGTTCCTCAACCAGCCGATCTCTGACTGAAACCTGGTATTCTTTGACTGTTTAACAGGTGGAGATATGATCCTGCTGAGCCCTGCCCGTCCTGTGACTGAAGGACATTCTGTTAGTCTGAGCTGCAGATTAAGAAGTCAAACATTTGACTCCATTGTGTTTTTCTATCACAATGAGAAAGTCATTCAAAGTGACAGCAGATGGGAGTTAAATATCTCTGCAGTGTCAAAGTCAGATGAAGGATTCTACAAGTGTCAACACTCAGGACGAGAGTCAGCACAGAGCTGGATGTCAGTTCAGGGTGAGTAGGATTAAAACAAGTGCTGCATTTTCTTGTTAACTGTTTGTTTTTAACTGGGGCAGAACGACGAATATAGTTTTCCTAGTTCATCAGTTTTGTCCAAAGCCCGATCAGACAGACCCAAAATGACGACACTGTGGGAGACAGAAGTCTGTGTTATGAGTTCACTCTTTGATGGACTGACAGTCTGTCCAGGATGTAACCTCGCTCTCATCAAAAGTGAGCTGGAGTATCACCCTGTGACCCTGTTAAGTATTTAGCAGTTGTCTTTCATCAATTAAAACTGGGGATGTCCTGATCCTACAGAGTCATATGGGCATTTTTCCACTGAATGGAATTGGCAATTTTGAACGTGGTCCAAACGCGCCGCAGCTGAAGCCACATTGCTTGATCGTTGTTCACGGAGGCGGCAACCGCCTGCGTTTGGAACAGAGCACGCGGGGAATGAATATCAGCCTCTTCTCCCAACGTGTATTTGTAACGCGATGGGTTGCCCCTGCCAGTATTAAGCGCTTTCAGGTGAAGTCAGAACAACTTCCTGCAATCCACAGACATCCAAATGGACTGCAGGTGAATGATTTCTAAAACATTTAGTAATCAGGAACGTTTGACAATCGATTTTGCACTGTTACGTTGTCTGAAGTGTTACGGCCTTCTCTTTGCCTCTGTCTGGAATTCAGGCATGGACACCTGTGTTTTTGCAGGGAATAGATTGGAAGTGGGACAGAGAAGGGGGGGGTTGTGGCTTGCAGTAAACTTCCTCAGCTTTAAATTCGAACCCGGGTCCACTGCGTATGTGGCATGCACTCTTACCACTCGACTACAGGTGCAGCTAAGACACTGCCTTCTGTTGTCACTGTGAAGGCAGGAAGGCAGCGCATAGTAGGGGAGGATGGAAGTGGAATGCCACAGATTTAGATAGGTAGTTGAGTGCAGCCAGATGTGATTCTTCCTTTTGGAAAGGGACAGTGGTCAAGTGACCAGGTTTGACGAGCGTCCTGCAGTAGCTGTGTTTAACCAAAGAACTCACTCAGTCGTTTCATATCGCAGGCGAAGCCGCTTCGTTCATCGCCCATCGTTCATAAGGCTGACTTCCTGCAATGGAATGGAACTATTCAGAGGTTATTCAGATAGGATACATGTGCCTTGATAGAAAACAATTCCATCTAGTAGCGACTTGCATCACGTGCACCATAAATTCATGTGCTTCTACTCAAAACTGACCACTTCCTGTTAGACTGAGAGTGTGGGTGTAAATCAGTCATTTGTGCGTCTTGTCATAACACACATACGTGCCAACTTTCATTCATGTACATGCATGTAGGGTGCCAAGATTGACTGAGATAAACCTTACTTCATGTTTCCAGTGGGTGTAAAGTGGGTGGCGCTATGGATATGACACAGTATTGATGCACAGATCTATTCATGGCTACTCCCTCTAGATTCCCTCTAGAGTTGGCCGAGCTAGGAAATAGTATGAAGGAGTTCACAGGACTTGATGCTTCATGACAAAGGACTGTTATGGCGGGCTCCGCAACTGCCAGCAGGTATGACGTAGGATAAAGATTTCCATAAATTTTCATCTTCAAGGTAAGAAGATGCTACTGAGAGACTTTGAAGTCGGTGGTGTTACATCTGTAGGAGGAGATAATTTAAGTATGAAGATTAGCATAATTCAAAATGGCGGCCAAAAGCAAAATGGCAGACTAAGTATTGATGCTGAGATTTGTTCGGGCAGACAACCTCTACAGTTACGAGCAGTTTGGTGTGGATAGGAAATTATATGTTGAAGTTATACAGCCTTGATGCTTGACGGCGTGAGGACAAAATGGTTTCCACCGCACCGCCCACTAAACTTTGGCGAAGCTGAATGATTTCCATAACTTTTGTTCTTCGAGGCATGAAGAAAATTACTGAGTTAATTTGAAGACTGTGGTGTTTAAGCTCTAGGACAAGATCATTTTCAAAGTAGGCATGAATTTGTCAAAAACGCTGCCAAATTTCAAAATAGCTGACTTCCTGTTGGACTGAGAGTATACATCCAAATGGGTTTTTTGTGCGTCTGTTCATGATGAATATGCATACCAATTTGTGTCCTTCTATGTTACAAGTAGGAGTCAGGGCATCACAATAGGGGGCGCTACAGAGCCCACGCGTCACGGCCATGCCCCATGACTACACAGGTCTCATTAGGGCGACTCCTTCTGCATTCCTGAGAGATTTGGCCGAAATAGGACATTGTATGAAGAAGTTATGAGAATGCAATGCTTTACGGCGAAGGATTATAATTGACCGCTCCAATGCGGCCAGCAGGTATGACGCAGGATTTCGGAGAGACAGCCTCTACAGTTCCTAGCAGGAAAAAATGGTTTCCACCGCACCGCCCACTTAAGTTTGGCGCAGCTGAATGATTTCCATAACTTTTGTTCTTCAAGGCATGAAGAAAATTACTGAGTTAATTTGAAGACTGTGGTGTTTAAGCTCTAGGACAAGATAATTTTCAAAGTAGGCATGAATTGGACAAAAACGCCGCCACACATCTAAATGGTTGCCTTCCTGTTGGAGTGACAGTATGGTCCCCCCAGACTTTTTTGTGCGTCTGCTCATGAGGAATCTGTGTATTGAATTCTACGCACTTGTGGGAGGAGGGGATGAACATTAGGGGGCGTTACAGAGCCGGCAGGTCACGACCATGCCCAATGACAATGCAGGATCGCACTTTTCGCCAGATGTAAGATATATTCCAAATTTGGTGAGTTTTTGGGTATGTTCAGGCATCCAAAACTGCAGTCAAACTTGGAGAAGAACATTTCTTTCCTTCCAATAACAATGGGGACCTCGCAGGTCTACCTGCCCGGGCCCTAATAAAACTGCGAAACATGTGACGTGCAGCCAGGCATGAACGTTAGCACCCTGGAGCTGTGTAGGCATGTACGCCAGACGGATAAGTTCACAAGTTGAACTGATAAAAGCTATTTGTCTCAGTTATCAGTGAGTTATAGCCGTAGCCTCTCTGATTTGTAGTGGTTTGGAGCAGTGGCGTAGCTATCGGCGGTGCAACTGGTGCAGCTGCACTGGGGCCCAGACGCTGTCAGGGACCCATAAAGGAAGAAACCCCCCCCCCCAATAAACAGCTGTCCAGAATTGCCACAGAACATGCGTGGGTGGGACTCTTGGGCCTCTGTAGCCTCTCATAGGGCCACTGGACCAGGTATTCTGGAGACAGACAAGCCACTGGGCCAATCGTCACCTCTCTGCTGTGTCTGCAGCCTAGCACTGTGGGCCAGGCTGATGCATGTCTCTCTCCCCGGGCCGGGAGAAGATAAATGACCAAATAATAGCCGGGACGTTTATTTGTTTCACTTAACAGACCAGCCATTTATTTGGGACCAGGCAACAATTTGGGACAGGCGTTTAATTCAATAGTTGTACTAAAAACGAGTCAGCCAACCAGCACTCGCAGCAAACTCCTCATCTCTGCTGTCACTCACAGTGGCGGACATTTGTTTTGCCATCGCTCTGATCATTTTGCGGGACACTCTCTCCTGCTGTGCCCGTTTGCTGATAACTCATCCCCGCATGTTTATCTTAGGCTCCTCACTAGCCTTCTTCCTCCCTCCACCAGGCAGCCTGTCCTCCTCTGACAGGCGCTGAAGCTCCGTTTGATTTTTTCACCAATCTCTCACTCTCTTGGGGCTGACAGAGAAACGTCTAGCGGCTGCTTCACCCGAGTTTTCCTCTGCATATTTTACGACAGAAAGTTTGAATTTCAAGTCATAGTTTTTATTGTTTTGCTGCACCGGAGCCATGGCGATCATCAATGTGGTACTGACTGACAGAAAGCAGCACAATACGTGAAAAAGGTGAAGAAGAAAAACGTGCAGTGTCAGTGGTCACGTGGGCCCCTCACCATGCTGTTACACTACTGGTTTGGAGCGTATACTCGCTGTCTGGCGTAAACCTCCTCTCTTCAATATATGACATTAAATTTACATGTGACTCTGTAGTAGAGCTTTGATGGGCCCAAAAAATCAAGCCTGACCCGACCCGAGCCCATGCACATTAAGTACTAGCCCGGCCGGCCGGCCGGCCAGACACATTAGCTGTAATTATGAGCAGGTCACTTTTTTCAGTAACGAGTAATCAAGCGTGTTAATATTTCCAAACTAGTAATCAGATTAAAGGTACTTATTCAAGTCACTGTGCATTACTATTATTTTTGTTATTTTTGCTTTCTTCTTATGTCAGGGAGGAATGTCACGTGTGCGACAACTCATGTGTAACACCACACAGCGACACAAACACAAACAACAATGGACAGAGGAGAGAGATGCCCATTTTGTAGCTGGAAATACAGTCATTATTTTGAGTTTTAAAAAAAAAACTGGGACAGAGAATCTAAACTCTACTCTGTAGTAGCCTACAAACCTTCAAGCAAATCAAACTGAAACAAATCTGCATTTTTTTTGACATTTTCATCCATTAGTGTGCAATCAAAAAGTGACTTGTTAAAATTCATACTTATTAAAAATGCAACAGATCTCGAATGACAACAACAAGTGTGGTTGTTGTGAACCGAGGCTCCCCCGTGTATCATCAGACATGAGGCCGGCTGGAGACGAGCTCTTTGAATACATTCATTGGTTAATAATGTGTATAGACATGAAGGGTGGCCAATAAAATCTATCATGAAAATAAGAGGTTTCTGTCTGACAGCAACAATATCAGTAATAATTAATTTGTAGGATATTAAATCAGTACAAAACAGTAATAATATAAATTGGATAAAACACTGAATAGTAAACCTCCACTTAATGCAATGATTTACAACATAATATTAATTCATTTGTAAGATATGTAATCAATAAAAAACTAATAATTAGAATTAGGCATTACAATGCGATAAAGCATGATGCACAAGTTTCAGCTTCTTCTTCTAATCGTGACTAATCGATTAATCAATAAAATAATTGATAAATTAGTCGACAACCAAAATAATCGTTAGTTGCAGCCCTGCTCTCAAAAGGAAAGAGAAATATCCTCGAGACAGCGACATGGCCAGAAATATTACAGAGAGGGTAACTGAATTAATCACTCTGGATAACCATCAAGATATCCCCACTTAAAACCACAGTGAAAGTGTTCAAGTCAGCTCTTCAACACTTAAGCAAGGTTTTACCTTCACAATTGTAACATTCAGTAGTGAAACTTGAAAATTAGATACCCAGAAAAGAGAGACATGACATGTAAGAGAGGTCTTTGACCCAAGCACTTTTTTTATCCTTTTTTACTGTTTTAATCTCTCCCGTGTTTTAGCCTTTATGCTTTATAGTCTCTCATGTCTCATGCTCTTATGCTGTTATGTTTTATTCCCTTGTGTTTTACCCTCCATACTTCAACCCTTTACTGTTTTAGTCTATCAGTTTTTTAAATCTCCAGTGTTTCCACAGGGGGGCATGCCAGATTGGGAGTTGTCTCTGGTCTGGCCGCGGGTGGTGCTGTCCCATGGACAGTTCCGGCCCGGGAAGCTAGAGGGCTCCGCACCGGGTTGGGGTGGTCTCTGTGGCAGCGCTCCCTGCGGCTTTGGACCGAGGTCTCTCTCAGTGTGGTTGGCCCCCAAAGGTAGCTTCCTTCACGCCTCAGGTCTTGCTACCCAGCCATGTCTCTGTAGTGACAGCCAGCGTTTGTGTAGGTGTGAGTGTGTGTGTCTGTGTGTCTGTGTGTGTATGTGTGAGTGTGTGCATGAGTGTGTATATTTTTGTGTATGTCTCTGTGCATGACTGTGGGGGTTGGAGGGTTGGGTTCTTTTAATTTTCTAATCCTGATTTTTATTTGATGTTTCTCTATTTCTGCTGTCTGTACATCTCTGTAAGGCACTTTGCGATACTTTTCTGTATGAAAAGTGCCATATAAATAAAGGTTGATTTGATTTGATTTGATACAGTTCAAGTATTTCTGACCTGTGTGTGCTGCACTATATAAACTGGACTTAAGCACAGTGACATTAATTTCCTTGTTTCTGTCTTTGTTCTAAAATCGAATAACAAAAGGACCAAAGGCTGAACTGAGGGCTGATGACAGAGACATTCCCATAGGGGGCAGTGTGACCCTGACCTGCTCTGTGAACCCATCATCATCTGGTTGGAAATACTTCTGGTACAGAGGAGAGAAAACCTCTGAACATCTGACCTCTCAGCTCTCAGCTGGACCAATCAGAGTCTCAGAGGGAGGAGTCTACTGGTGCAGAGGAGGAAGAGGAGAGCCAGTTAACTACACAGAGTACAGTGATTCAGTCACTATCTACAAAATCAGTGAGTTTGACTTTCATTATGGAAACAGAATAAAGATATATGTTGTATTAAATGATTGAAAAACATTGTATGTTTGATGTAGATTTAACTTTTCTTCATTTTTGTTTCCTTTCTGTGAATTCTTGAACATTAACAGTTCCAAACAAGACTGTTGTGACTCTGCAGCCAAACTGGACTGAAATATACGTTGGAGAGAGGATCACTCTCAGATGTGAGATCACAGATGGAGGAGACACTGAGTGGGAGTATGAATGGAGAACAACCAGCTCAGAAAAACCTTCAGATCAAAATGAACACAGTATTACATAGTGGAGACTACAGGTGTAAGGGCAGAAAGAAACATACGCAGCATTCTTCAACAGATTGGAGTGATCCCATCAAACTGACAGTATCAGACAGTAAGTCACATCACATTTCTTTCAAAGTGAAGATTTTACAGCTCATTAAAAGCCTGTTTTTGTTGATGAATATGTTTAAAGTAAATCTTCAGTATGTACTGATTGTGCAGAATGTATCGATTCCACTATCAGTGCCTGTTTTCATCTAAGAAATCACTTTTCAACAGAACCCCTTCCTGTCATCACTGTGTCTCCATCATGGCTGAGTGCTGGAGCCTCAGTACCTCTGAACTGCAGAGTTAAAGATTCATCTGCAGGATGGAGGTTCTACTGGTATAAGAAGGTTCCTGATCCATCAGGCAACTCCATCAACTACAGATCTGAGCAGCTACCTGGCAGCAGCAGTGGGACTGAACAGGATCCCTACATTGTTCATGGACAGACACACACAGCACGATATAGTTGCAGAGCTGGAAGAGGAGATCCAGAGTATTACACTTATTACAGTGAACCTAAGTTTGTCTGGTCTGCAGGTCAGTTTGTTTCTATCTCTTAAGAAATAGATGTTATATCAGTGTAGCAACTTAAATCTGGTTGCTTTTAGATTGAAGAACACCGCTCAGACCAGGAATCAGGATCTGTACATTTATTTCCTATAGCAGTGGCGCTCTCAGTCTCCTGCATCAGGTCATAAAATATGCAAATGAGGGCAAAATCTCTAACAAATTTAACGAAGTAAAGAGCGGTTTTCCGGTAAATATATTTAGCAGTGCGTTAGCAATGATATTGTAACATTTGTATGCGGTTAAAGACAAAGTAAAACATGCTAACTTAACCAACAGACAGAGAGCATCATAACCCATCTTACCAGCGCAAAAGCTTCCCAACTTTTGCCGGGAAGGTAGAGCTACGTCAATGTAACATTGTTGTGTACCGTTAATTAAAGTCCCCCTCTACAACAGGTGACACACACCCATAACAAAAACGTATTCAGTTTAACACTGATTTTACAGAAATATGGACATAAAGAGCATGGAGAATATTACACACAGGTTTTGAGAATGTTCACAAATACCAAAGATTAGAAATAAAATAGATGATAATATGTGCAACATATTGACATCAGCTGCACCAGCTCTGTTCATCTTGTTTCTAAATGATGAGAAACAAACAGTATCACAAAAAAAGATAAAATTAATTTACTGTGGTCTTACGATCTTGTCTCTATCACTAGTATGAAGCTAACTTTCATGCTTTCCACCTCACTGGGTGGAATTGACTTGTTTCCTTCTGTCCTCACTCTTTAACGTAACACACAAAAAGACAGAGATGATATCTTGGCTAAAACTCTTATTTGCAAAAAGTACTTTTAGTCTGGATACTTAAGCTCTTCTTCTGCTTCTTCTGTGCTCTGTTTGACCTCTTATCACATGTTGTTTTTCAGATATTCAGTCATCAGCATCTCTCACAGTGAGTCCTGACAGAGCTCAACACTTCACCTCTGACTCTGTCTCACTGAGCTGTGAGGGAAACTCTACTGAGTGGAGAGTGATGAGGTTTTCAACTGAGTACATATACCGGTCAGGCTGCTTCATCTGGGGGACAATGACTGGATCAACATGCAACATAAACACTGACAGCACCAGTGATGCAGTGTACTGGTGTGAGTCTGGATCAGGAGAGTTCAGCAACGCAGTCAACATCACTGTACAGGGTATGATTTCATTACATTATGTTTTTCTTTGACTTATTACTTCAAACATCCCGTTGTGTGTTGAGGACAGCACACTGACATGTTAAGAGTTCTGCCCAACACTCTGCTTCATCATCTCTCCAGTAATTAATGGTTTTCACTTAATAAACATAGTAGAGTATTTAATCACACTGTGATTTTAACCATGTATAAATATAGAATATAGATTTGTGGCTGATGTGTTCTTCAGTTCTTAGGTCCATGATCGCCATTTAAAGTCCAGTGTGAAGGATTTAGTGATATTTAGCTGTGAGTTTACAGATTCAGCCAACTGAAAGGCTTCTTGAACATTAGACACACAAGGTGTATGAAGATGAAACATCAGATTTTATTATCACTGTTAAATCAGTGACAACGATGTAAAAGAAAAAACCCAGCATGTCTTTTCTCATCTCTCTACATCAGCTCATTCTCAAGTTCCTCAACCAGCTGATCTCTGACTGAAACCTGGTATTCTTTGACTGTTTAACAGGTGGAGATGTGATCCTGCTGAGCCCTGCCCGTCCTGTGACTGAAGGACATTCTGTTATTCTGAGCTGCAGATTAAGAAGTCAAACATTTGACTCCATTGTGTTTTTCTATCACAATGAGAAAGTCATTCAAAGTGACAGCAGATGGGAGTTAAAGATCTCTGCAGTGTCAAAGTCAGATGAAGGATTCTACAAGTGTCAACACTCAGGACGAGAGTCAGCACAGAGCTGGATGTCAGTTCAGGGTGAGTAGGATTAAAACTATTGCTGCATTTTCTTGTATATTGTTTAGCCATTTAGATGAATGTTGTTTTCCTATTTATTCCAGTGGTGTCCAGGCCTGACAGCTCTTCATTTCCTGTACTGTTGATTGTTGGGCTGGTTTGTGGAATCGTTCTTGTTATTCCTCTGCTCGTTTTGTTTTTCTACAGAGCGTCCAAGGGTGAGACCTTCTTCTTCTATTATTACATGTTTTGTTAACTTAAATTTAAAATACACAAAACATTTCTGACCTCATGAGAGAGAACAGCAGAACAACAACTTGCAATACAAAACCATGTAACAAAAAATCTTCATCTTTTTTACAGATACGTGCTTCAAGAGGTTGGTGTAAAACTGTTTTCTCACATTTTGAAGACAACAGCAAAACAATCTGTGTTCCTGTTTATTAAATGTTTTGTATTTGCTTCATGTTTTAGTCTGATCCGGTCTGAGAGCTCCAACACGGATCATGTGGTCGACCTGAATGAGGCTCAGTGCAGTGAATACTCCTCTCCTCCACACGGTAAACACAAATGAAAAAGATGACTCTGACTGTGGCTTGTTTTCTCTGCTCTGTAGCTGATGTCTGTCTGTATGAATCAGTCAAACACTCAGTTTATACCTTTTATTAACAACCAGTTAAATATAAGTGAAAAGATTTCAGGTCGACGGCACTTAACAACCTTATTATCAGTGTGCGTTGTGAAAATATCACCTTTGATGACACGTGACTATTAATGATGTAGTTACTTTGAGTGTCTACATCACTGTGTAGCAGCATGTGTGTCTTCATTGATATAGAGGTGCCACATGTTCTACTCTGGATCATTTACTGTTTCTGAATCGATTGAGTTTCTGCAGTGAACATTAGAAGTGCAACCACTGAATGATTTAAGTGAACTGATTCCAAGTGATCGATATAAAATCCTGTAAGTGAATACGTACATTTGCAGTTGCAGGTGGATCCCAGGACGTCACGTATTCTACAATCCAACTTAAACGTGTTGGGAAGAAGGGTGAGTTCTCTAAATACAGGAAGTAATAGAAATATCTCTAATGTAAAAAGTATTGATTTGTTTGTTTTCTGTATGGATTCATGTGATTGTCTTCACAGTGAAACAACAAACACCAGAGGAGCCATCAGTTTACTCTGATGTGAGGATCAGAGCTGCAGGTACAGTCAGTTACAACAGTCATGTTCAACGTTTGGGTTGAAATGTTGTGTATCATTTTACTGGAGGTCATTATTAGTTATTAATAGTTGTTAATCTTTTGTTTTCCCTTGGCTAAGTATTAAAACCTACCACGAGGTGTCACCAGAGTTGTAAATCTCACACATTTCTCTGGCCCTTCACACTTTGGGGTTTTTCTAAGTTTGACTTTTCATCAACAAATCCTGAGATCTGCCCTCTGTTTCAGACGACAACCTGCTGTATGCTCAAGTCGTCTACCACAATAAAGGCAAGAAGAAGAAAGGTCAGTAAAGTCTGCATCCACCTGCTGTTGTTATCATCCAACATGTTAGTCTTGGGTTAGCTGTTTGTTATTACTTATTGTTTTTATCCCTCGTATTTCTTTTAAGTGATGTATTGTTATTATATGCATTACTTAAGAAGAATTTGTTTTACTTCATACAAAGCTCAAGTCTGTATAAATGTAAACTACTCCAGTGGAGACGTGAACCCTGACAATGTCCATGTCTTATCTCCATTGATAGGAAGATCAGCTCCTGCAGCAGCAGATGAAACTGTTTATTCTGAAGTCAAACCGGGATCATCTCTCGGTAATAATGCTGCCGTATAACATCCAGACTGTAGTGACATCGTCCACAGCTGATCAAATGGATAAAAGCCAGAATAACATGTCAGAAAGCATCTTTACATCTTGAGTAACCCAGTACCTTTGTTTGTTGTGTTGTTCTTCCAGGCCTGTGAGGAGAGAGGAGAGGAGGAAGAGGAAACTGGTTGACAGCATTTCATTCGACTGCTGTAGAAATATGAGACATGTTCAGTATTCTGTGCAGTTTATTTGTTGGCAGATTATGTAAAATAATGGCTTAATATGGATTTTAACTACTGGAGCAAAGTCCCTATTTTCTTTATGTGCTTCTTTGTTACTTTTAATTTTTACAGTTTCGTTGTCACCTTTTGTTTTTGTTAAGTTTTGTTGGAAACATTGAATGCAAGTCTGATGAAAGATGTTTGAGCTTGTGTCGCAGGGTTCCAGCTTTAAGGTCAGTGTCTTTGTTCAGTGTCAGATCCAGGATAGACGTCAACACTTTGGATAGAAGTAATAATCTGCTGTCAAACAACATCCTGCTTGTACAGTTTGTATGTTGTTTCTGTCCTTTTTAAACTGAGAGGTATTCTGTGTGTTGTTTCACCTCAAAGGATCTTATATTTGTCATATTTTAAAACATTTTAAATATTTTATACATCAATAAACAGTTTTTTTTCCAGCGGTAAGCTGTCAGTTGTGTTTTTCATTCAGTCAAACTGCCACAGAGCCCTTTAGAATCTATCATGTCCCTTCATGTCAGAGTTTTTATCTTCATCCAAACATCCTGGTGAGTCAGATCTGGAAACTTCAAGATATCTGTAACTTGTACACATGTACAATATGTAACTGGAGGATTTAGACAAGTATGATCAACAACTCAACGAAACCGTTAAGAGTGATAAGAATCAGAGCGTTAAAACATTAAAAACGGACGCGTGTGATTGGACGACACAGATCAGACGATCTCTCTCCAGCAGTCCGACATGTGGAGGTTACTCTTGTACATCTTCGAGGAAGCTCTCAGGAAGTAGGACTGAGCAACAGAGACGAGCCTCCCGTCAAAACACACCTGGCAGGCTGGCGTGACGTCACGCTCAGGTGATTTTTCAAAGGCGGGAAACAGTCCTTGTTTGGTCAGCTATGTGCGCGTGGCTCAGGTGTAGAGGGCGGGCTTCCTGCCTCTGTGTATCAGCTGCTGTGATTAAAACACATCTATCAAAACAAACACCGGCTTCTCTGTCTCGTGCTTACAACTTGATGACGTCAGAAGCAAGGCCCCGCCCCCCGTCCTCACACTACTGCTCTGCTGATCACCGGAGTCACTTGTTCTTCAGACAGAAGAAGGAGGATGACTCTCGACCTGTGGTTCTTATTTCCATGTGAGTAACAACGATGTTTCATTCAGAGGATGAACTAAAACTGTCACGTGCAGAAGAAAAAGTCCTGACGTCAGTGTTTGAAGTTTCTCTGCTGACTCGGAACTTTGTAGCCAGTTTGTGTTGCGTCATTCAGCTGAGAGACACACAGCTCGTTGTATGAACTTTATATTCATATATGACTGTGTAGTGTTCAAAGTGTGTGTACGTCATCATTCAGCGTGTATGTCGAGCCGAACAAATCCAGACGAGGCTTCATCTTATCAGCCGGAAATGAGAGCGCGACTGTTTAACAACACACACACACGCGCGCGCGGGTGTGACGTAGTGTGACGTGCAGTTTTGTGTTACAAGTGTCTGTTAGAAGGATTAAAATCATCCTATTGTTACATTCGTCCATCATGTTCAGCTCATATTACTGTAATACAGCACATATTACCAGTTAGTAAGCAGTAATGTATTACGTTACAATATTACTGTCTGCATAGAGTAATGCACTACACATTACAATACTTTTGGTTACCTTCTACAAAATGTCCCAATCACCTCTATAGAGCAGTTAAACAGATGTTTCTGGATGAAGGACTGTTCAGACAGAGAATCCCAGTCTGATATATTATGAGGGAGGAATAAATGTTTTTAATTTAATTCTCGTCACATGAAACACAACAGATCTAAACCTTCTATAACATGCAGAATGAGACTAAAATCTCCTTTTCTGTGCCTGTTTATGTTACTCCACAGAACATCAGCATGGTGTTATTGTGGGAAAAGGAAAGGTATATATATATCATATATCATATGGGCCTTACATGGACGGCACCATAATATACAATATACGAGACAATACCTTGATAATAAGAACACTTTGGACGGGGCACCACCTTCGTGTTGATTTGATCTGGATAACCCGAAGGACGTTATCCAGACCCAACTGTATAAGTTTGGCTTGAACAGTTGGCATCAATTTAATCAGTCTGTTAACTTTCAAATTTATATATGATCTCCTATTCTGAAGCAGTGAATTCTTTGCACGTATCCATCGGTTCTCCACATTAAAATTAAGTTTCAGACAAAGACCAACGATTTTATATGTTTATTGACTAAATAATTAGGGGTAACATAAATAAACTGACAATTTTAGACAAACAACAGATAACAGAAAATGTAAAGACTGTAATTAGGAAAGTAATAAAGTTATGTGACCGTCGGAAGATGGTAAAGTTAAAGGGTCGGGTTTTATAGATATATTAAATATTAATAGTAATTTTTAATAATAACAAGACCCTAATCTTAATTCTCTTAAGTTCGTAGGATAGAAGTCAGAACTTAGGCAGAAGAAGTAACCTAAACAGAAGTCAGAACTCTAGACACCACTCATTCTCACGTGTGTGGATCCAGCTGTATAAAGGCGTTCAGCCTGTTTTGTCTGGGAGTCAGGAGGTCCTGAAGCTTGGTCTCTTTGAGGGTTCTGTGTTGGACAACGGCACAGCGCGACGGTCCAATAACCAGAGGGAAGGCCGGCACTCTGTTGAGGGACTCTCGGTCCTGAAGGCCCAGCGGATTTCCGCTTTGGGAGCGCTGGGGGCAGAGTCGGTCTCGGCTGGGAGTACACAAAGTCTCTTTTGTTGGAGACTCCTTGCAAGGCTTCTGAAGCAGACGATGACTGCAGCGTTCTTCATCAGATGATTAGTCTTGAAAAAGACTTTTTCTTTGTTGTTTCAAGTGGTTGTTCTTAAGTTCTGGTTCTGAATCTAATTCAACTTCTTCTGGATCAGGCGGTGATACTTTAACGGTATATTAAAATCAAAAATCAAAAAGAAAATAATTTCGTTCTATCAAAAACTTAGATAAAAGTAAAGCACTTAAAGTAGTGATTCAATTCGCTTTTCTTAGAGCGTGTTGCAAAAATAAAAGTAAAAATTACTTTAAAAATAAAAAGAAAAGAAAAGAAGGGAGAAGTGAAGATAGGAGAGAAGCAGGGAGAGAAGAAAGAGTGAGGATGAGAGTGAGGATCAGAAGTGCAGAAGAGAGATGCAGAGCCTGTGTCTGATTTATGGCCTGCTGCAGGCAGCCTGGAAATAGGGGTGGGGGCTGGCTGACAGTCACTCCTTCTGTGTCCTGAGTTTAGGCTCACAGAAGTTTAATCTAACTAAACTATTGTTTTAATGTTTCAAAATCATGTTTAACCTTCCCAAAAACTTCACCATCTTAAAAGTCAAATTTTTGTCTTTGTGAAAAGATGCAACACGGGTATAATCACTTATCATTCAAAAAGAATTAAAACATGAATTAGGCATAAAACAAAGTATACAACATAAAACAATAAAGTATACAATACACAGTAGGACCAAGGACTTATACATATTCCTTGTAGTTCTACCTCAACAAAACATATCAGACATTTAACTGGTAAATAACACAAGTATTACCCAAAGAAAAATAAGGATCTGTGTGGTTGCGCAAAACAATCAGGAAACCCCTGGACTGGTGCTGAGAAACACCATCAGCACTCTCATCACCTCCAGATGCATTGAAGAGGTCTTCTACACAGGAACCATTGTGTCGAAGGTATCCCACTTTAACATTTGATAAAAAACACTACTCTGGATTTTGTGAGCTGAACTGATTCAGTCCAAATAATACTGTGACTTTAAGAGAGGCGAGAGTGAAACGCTGGATGGAGTGTGGAGCTGAAGATATGAAGCTATAAATTGTTCCTGCCGTCTTCAGACAGTCATGATGTTGTGTTTTCTCTCTGTAGGCGGAGCGTTACGCTGCTCGCTGTCTGGGTGAGTTATCATTTACCTCGTGTCTCGTTGTCTTACCGGCTGTGTGTTTGATGTTAATGTTCAGCCTCTTCCTCTGACTGACAGTATTTTGAAATGTGTCTTCCCGTCTCTCCAATGTATCGATGTGAGGATTTCTTTATGTTGTTACAGCCAGCTGCACTGAAAATGCTCGCTCCTGGAAAACCAAAGGTAGGAATCGAATCACACGTTAAATAGTAATTCATCTTTGTGTCAGTGATGGATTACATCCTACACGACAGCTAAGCAGATGATGTAAGATTACATCATGCGTCTTTACTTCCTGTTTGACTTGAGAGTGAACGCAGGAACGTCTCTGTACTTGAGCTCCAGCACAGCTGCAACATCACAGATGCAGCACTTTCATTCATGAACATGGACAGCAGAGGTTCTTGTTAAAGAAGGCCTCAGGTTGAACTGTTTGTCTTACTTCTGTAGAAAAAGTCCTTCTACTCCACAGTAACGAGAACATGTTGAGGCTGCAGGGACCAAACAACTCAAACAAACACTTTCAGGACACACTGGGGTTAAATCTGTAATGATAGTCACTTTGTAAATAAACAAATAGATTCTCAGTTAAAGTGTCTGATAGTAGATTAACTGTCCAACTTTCTCTGCTCCTGACAGAATTTCCCCGCCATCGGACGGCTGCCTTGGTTGTCTTTGTTTTATATATCCTGTCGTTGGCGCTTCTAGTTTTCAAGTGCTCCAAATTCAGGGATAAAATCCCCAGGTATTTGTAAGTTCATCGATACATAAAGATGACATGCACTGCCCTCATGTGACATGTTTGTAATGATGCTCTGTTGTCATGTGTAGCTGTGGCTGCTGGAGTCCACTATTCACTGCTGTGAAGAAAGCCGACCCTGACGTGGAGGCGGGGAACGAGTAGGAAGACGTCCATCTTATCACCTCACGACCGTCATGTCGACAAGCTACAGCTGTCAGATAGAGTTCAAGGGAACTGCTTATATTATACAGCCTACATATATATATATATATATATATCTGAAGAATTGTCCATGAATGTAATCAGTTCAGGACAATCATATGCAGTAATGTGATTTGGTAATATAGTTATTTGTGTATCTCTGAAGCCTAGCAGACTTACATGATGGTGACAGATGTTGAGTTACAGTTTGTCATGTAGCTCCATCACAGTTGCCTGTAGACAGACGTAGATTTGACTGGATATGAGACTTAATGTGCCTTTTCTAATTTAGTCCACCTGTGGCCTTTTATCTGCCTCATGTTTAGAAGACTAAAGCATGAAGCATTCGTAGCGGCCCACTGTCCAGATTAAAATCATGTGACACTTGACATCGCAGCATTAAAGCTCAGTATCACAGCATTTCAACAGTCTCAGCCTTGATAGAAAATCGCACAGCCGGTAGTAGAAGTGGTGCACAGGTGAATTGTTCTCGAGACTGTGGAAGCTCTCAGACTCTTTGCTGCACCACTTTGAGGACCAAGGCCCAGTAGCAGCGCAGTAACCTCCCCATGTACGTTCAGGACCCCCTCATTGGTTTTACTTGAAACAAAGCTGTGGAAGCTGTGAAACTTGTACTGCAGCACCAGCGAGTGCACGTTCAGTGTCCTGCAGCATCACAGCCGCCCGCTGAAAGTTCATCTGAAGCCGTAACATACCTCACTCATTCCCTGCACACAGCTGCTACTATATATCATTAGAATAGACGACTATCTGCTGTGTATCATGTTTATTTATATGAACTAATTATATATACTGTTTATATTTCATACTGCTGTGTTATGCAACACATAGATAATGGAATGATACCTATTATATATATATTATTAATATTTCTACGGCTCAGGTTTAGATGTATTTGACTGCATTAATAGTGATGAGGTTATGTCCAGTCATTGTTTCACTGTCTGAAATTATTCATCCTTCTATGAACTATGATCATTCATCAAATCAATACTGTGTGTATCAGCTGATTCATTGTGATTTGTTTTCCTTATCAAAAAAACAAAACATTAAAAGGGCAAAAATGTGAAAATCAGTGTTGTTTTTCTGTTTAACGTTGTCAGGTTTAATATTCCAGCAGGTGTAGCGGTAACACCTGGTGCTGTGCCTCAGCCAGTGTAGTGAGTGAGGAAGCAGG
>CAEMYA010001259.1:0-33836 GCA_903131615.1 Diplodus sargus
TGCTCGGGCCCTAATTAAAACTGCAAGCAGTGATGAACGGGCCCTCGCAGTCCACGCGCGTCGGCCTGCGGCGCCATCGGTCTGCGCGCTCACCTGTTTACTTGCATGTCAAGACAGGGAAAAAATCAAGCAGTAAACATCATGTCATTCTGACAATCTTTGTCTGACTTCATGTGTCCAGTGGGTGGCGCTATGGATATGACACAGTTTTGATGCACAGATATATGCAGGACAATTCCCTCTACATTCCTGAGATATGTGGCGCAGATAGGTCATTGTATGGTGAAGTTACGAGGACTTGATGCTTCATGGCGAAGAATTTAAATGGACGGCACCACCACGGCCAGCAGTAACGTCAGGCTGGGGGGCTGTCAAATTTCGCGCTCACTTGTTATTTTCATGTGATGCTGGGGAGAAAACAGGCAGTAAACGTCATGTCAATCGGATGATGTTTGTCTGACTTCCTGTGTCCAGTGGGTGGCGCTATGATCATTAAACAGTTTTGATGCACAGACATATTCAGGGCAACTCCCTCTACATTCCTTAAAGATTTGGTGTAGAAGGGGAATTGTATGTTGAAGTTACGAGGACTTGATGCGTCATGGCGAAGGATTTAAATTGACCGCCCCACCATGGCCAGTATGGAGTAAGATAGCTGTCAAAAAGACGTGTGCATGATTCTCACATTCGTATTCAGAATGTTAAACATTTGTGCATAAAAATAAAATTGTTGTACACAGAATTCTACTGTCACACACGTGAGTCTGAGAAATTATTTGGGTTAGAATTGTTTTTATGTGAGTATGAATCTAAAAGCTGTGAGTGCAAAGTCTTGTGAGGACGACTCTTATTTCTACGACTACGAAGTCTTCACTGTGAACATGAATTCAAGTTTTTGGGTTCGAGTAGAAAATTGCTGAAATGACGTCACGTAGGTCACAAGCAGGTCACAGGGGAAAATAATCGAACCCAAATCACTCCAAACGGTGCACTGTACCTGCCCTCTGTGAGGGGGGCGGGTCAGGAGGTGAGCTGCCGGAATCTGACCGCACCGAGACCCCCAAGACCAAGAGAGAGATTTACTGATACTGTAGCAGAACCACAAGGTCCAAAAGACTGAAACCATCCGGCGCCCAGTGAAGGAAAAGAAGGAAAGAAGAGGAAGACGTGAAAAAGATACAGGTACAGTAACGTCAGTGTGATGAAGTGAATGAAATTAATAGTTTAATGATCGTAGTTACCGTTGTTGGAGCAGAGTGTTAGCTTGCCAGCTTACTTTGCACGATAGCAGCATTGTTTAATAATCATTAAATAGCTGAGTCGACGTGTGTTAATGTTACTCCACCTTAAATTCATCAGGTATGCTTGGAAAGTTAACGTTAGGCCTGTTCAGGTATTATTTAACCTGTTGGCTGTGTTTCCTGCTTGAATGTCAGATAAAATGCTTTTAGTTGTCCATCCCCTTTGTAATAGGGTGGTTGTAAGCCTTTGGTTTATTGTGTCACAGTTTATGTTTGTTGAAGTTTACATCAGTGTTAAAGTGCAGTTAAAGTGTATTACTGCTAATACTCCACACCTCAGCTTTCCCATATGATTCATGATATCTATATATGTGTGTGTGTATGTATGTATATATACACATATATATACATACATATATACTGCAGTCTACTCTGATTAGACTGAATTGCATTGCGATGACAATGCACTGAATAAATCTCATCACATGTTCTTTATTAGTCTATATTAGTCTTATGTATAGCACATTTTTCTATTAAAATGTAACATCCAGTGGTCACATATACTTCTCTTCTCTCTTCAGATGCACTTTTAACATATTTCACCAGCAGCCCAGTGACACAGCATTAGGTGCTCCTGTCCCTCTACCTCAGCATAGCCGAGTGACACAGCATCAGGACTAAAGGCACCAACAGGCGTGCTGACTGGACATCTCTT
Organism: Diplodus sargus; assembly: GCA_903131615.1. Lineage (NCBI taxonomy): Eukaryota > Metazoa > Chordata > Actinopteri > Spariformes > Sparidae > Diplodus > Diplodus sargus. The sequence continues at coordinate 1,957 of CAEMYA010001259.1, forward strand.
CTGACTAGTTCAAATAAAAAAGCAGTTCAACATTTTCCAAAAACAAAGATGGGAGAGTGTCAACATGACTTTTGTAACAGAGCCTTAGTCAATGGGGAAAAAATCAAAAGACGCTGGTTGATGCACTCAAACAGAAATGACAGCTTGCACTGCTTCTGCTGCTAAATGTTTCCTCCAAGAGAATACACTTAACAGACTTAATAAGGAAGGACTAAAGGACTGGAAAAATGCAAGCCACTAGCTGAAGGTTCACGAGGATAGCCGGGAGCACAATACCCACATGGCAACATAGAAGGAGTGTGAGGTCGTTTTGCAAAGCGGCTGACAATAGATAAGTGAGAGATGGCACTGTGAGGCTGAGAGATAATATGTTTGCACAATGCCTTATTTATATTTTATTTTGATCACTTGTTTCTTTCTTCAGTTTTTATTTGGTGTGATATTTTTGACTTAAAAGAAATAAAATCTTGAATACATAAATGCAGTTTCTGTGTGAGTGTATGGACATTGACAGGTAAAGTCAATAACGTGTATATCCAATATTTATTTCATAAAATTGCATTATTTAAAATAATATACAGTTCAGACTTTCTGCTGGTAAGCTAAATTGACATAAATCTGTCCATCGTTTATGTATGGTTTCTTTTCCTCTTTGCCAACCCTACTCTCGGTCATGTGCATTGGTCTACAAGGAAGCTGGCGGGAAACCAATCAGTGGATCGATGGATTATCATACACACATTATGACATGTATATTTGCGTAGTCTTATCTGTCATAAACAAGAGATTACGGGTTACGGAGCACTTCTGTGACGTGGTGCTGCAGAGACGAGAGCTGATACAGGGTCGAAGGCTCCATTCTCCATGTAACAAGTCACAAGTCGTTTGTTTAACCAGCACAGTTATTCAGAAGCTGTTTAATGAAGGTAAACAAGTGAACCATAAAGCAAATGTCCTGCATAGTTAATTTTTAGCCTCTTTCCATCTGTGCTCCTCTGATCAGAGCGGCATCCCCAGCAACTATCTGTTATGCAGAAATTGATACAATTTAAAAATCAATAAAAATCGTATTTTGATCAACATTACGTCTCAAATTAATAATTTCATATTTTGCAGGTCAGTGCTAATTAACTAGCACAAGCAAACTTCTAATGCTACAGCAAGACTAGCACTAACTTAGCGTCACCGGCATGTTGTTAGCTTGCAAGCTAAAGCAGTAAGTCTGTAAGTCCATGAACTGTATGTTATCTTAAATAGTACAGTTTTATGAATAAATACTTGACATAGACATTACTGACTTCTTTAAGGTCTGTGAATGATAGTGAGTGACTGTGAAGTCTGTTGTGTTAAATCTGTAGGAGAATGTCATGACAGTGCGAGGATTGGAAATATTTCAAAATGACGGCCAAAAGCAAAATGGCCAAATCAGTATTGATGCAGAGATGAGATTCTTCCATCTGGAAAGGGACAGCGGTCAAGTGAGCAGGTCTGGCGAGCGTCCCAAAGTTATACCAGACAGCTCCGCTTCAAGACCACTCTCAGCTCCCCGTAAAATTGAATTCAGCTCCGGTGAAATCGCTCCACGCTCGCTCAAATTTGAAAGAGGAAGCATCTTCTATGACCTGTCTGCAGTCGGATTGGTAAACCCTTCATAAGCTCTCTTCAGGAGGGCACTGACAGTAACTATACAAAGTTTCGTGTCAATCCGATGAACAGATGTGGAGATATAAATTAGCTCAGTTTAAAGAGCGCCACCTTGTGGCCATTGCCTGAAATTTTGCACAGGGCCTCAGCAGCCTATGGCGGAGTAGGAACCTTAGTTTTATGTCATTAGACCATACCAATGTGGAGATGTGCAACACTTCCTCTTTTGAACCATATCTGCAGGGAGTTGATATTTAATAAATTGAGTATTGTGTGGCCTATCAAAATTGTTTTAATAACTTTTTGTCAGGAGGGTCAACAGATACTGTGTGACAAGTTTTGTGCAAATCGGTGAAACCGCCTGGGAGGAGATAGTAAAAGTAGTTTTTCAACATTTTGCGACGTAGCCGAAAAAAACGGCACCCGGAAATGGGCGTGGCCTATACCACGAGATTCAGCACAATTCACTGAACGTGTGAATGTAAGGTTTTTGAATGTGGGACAAAGTATCTGTGAGTTATTAGCCAAAACGCACTTGCCTTTTTAACAGTTAATAACAGCGCCACCTAGTGGTTGAAATTCAGGATAGATTATAAAATTTTTCGCCAGGTGTGACTTATATTCCAAGTTTGGTGAGTTTTGGGGTATGTTCAGGCAGTGAAAAATGCGATCATTTTGGACAAAGGAAAAAAAAAAAAAATCATTACGATTACAATAGGGTCCTCGCAGGTTCCCTGCTCGGGCCCTAATAATAATCATTGCGATTACAATTAAATTAAAGCTGCAAGCAGCCTTGAACGGGCCCTCGCAGTCCACGTGCGTTGGGGCATGCCGCCGTCGGGGCATGCTCAAGCAACACCTTCCGCTAAGGAAGTCGTTTCTTTATGATTCGGTGGCCTGGTGTCGCCGGTGTGAAATAACGTACGCTGAAGTCAGAAAAATTGTGTGAACTGCTGCATGATTCCCTGGACCAAGACGGAGTCGATGGTCTGCCTCTTCAGCTGGCTGAAGAGAATGTGCACATGAGGCATGATGCAATGAAATAGTTCCAGGAAGAAGCTGAAAGAGTCTCCAGCCTCACAAACCTTCCAGCTTCTCGCACAGTGGTAGGCTCAAACTCCCCTAATGGTTTCAAAACACTGGATGATGTCACCTTTGTGCTAAAACAGTCTTCACTGCACAGATATGGAAGTTCCATTTTAAGGGGGGTACACACTAAAGGGTAATCGGGGTGATTTTTGTCCTGATTTCCCGCTTACTATCAAAGCCAGCAAACGAACGATTAACTGATGTTTGCAAAGGACATTGTGTCTGATTTTCCTGTGGTGTGGGGTGTGTTACGAGTGATTTTGTCCGGTCAGATTCGCTCGGAAGGCCTCGAAAGGAGAGATCGTAAGTGATGAACATGTTTTGTATTTGCGACTAGAAATCCTGTAATGGGTGGGGTGTTCCGAACGGAACGTTTGACCACGCGAGATTTATAATATTTAGCGTGAAGAACCTGATACTCCGCTGAAGAATCGGTTAGTGTGTGGTGTGCACTACGGAGAACACCACACACTATAAGATCAGCACAGAGAGATCTTGTGCGATCTGTCTTTTGTTATCATCAAGTGTGTGGTCTCCTAATCTGTGAAGGTTTGAAAAATCCTGTAGTGTGTACCTGCCTTTACTCCGTTTGCTCTTGGGAGTCTGTGTGCCACCACTCTGTCACACACACTGGTTCTCTTGGATGATCTTGAAAAAAATCCAGAGAATCCAGTCAGGTCAGAGAAGGACTGATTAACTGATGGGATGGGAGATGTCACCTGCTGCATGATAAAAGCTGAAGAGGAAGAAATTGCAGCTCATGGGGGAGTTGTTGTTGTGCTTTTCCCTCTGGGGCTTTAGCAGCCAAAAGTGTAAGTCCTCCCTCTGAAATAAGACCATCAGCTGAAAGCCAACAAGATTTCCTACATTTCAATGCATATATTGTCTATGTCTTCCATCAGCTCTCCACTGTAGCGATGATGTCACGCACTCTAGCTCACGCAATACACACCCATTATAAAATCAGAAGACGGCCTAAAAATCCTTAAAACTAAAACTGTGATGTTTTGAAAACTGTAAAAGATTTTTTTTAAAACTGAAGACATGCCCAACAGTGTAAAGTCTCCTGACTCTTTAAAAGCTGGAATGATGTCTCTAGCTCAAAGCGTGAGGGACAAAGAGAGGTTGAAATTTGATGAGTTTTGAAGATTTCCCCATTCAATCCCATTGAAACTAATTAGACTGCGACCAGAGCGCCATCTATAGGCCGATTTGCACCAAATTTTACACAAATCCTCATTAGGCCATACCACACAATGATGAACATTCATGTGATAATGAGACAGCATTTTGTAAAGATATGCAAGATTGTCTGTTTTCAACACAATATGCAGGAATTTGTCATTTTATATTTCGGGCAGTTTATGGACTATCAAAATTATTTTGATATTTTTTTGTCAGGAGGGTCTAAAGATGGTATATGCAAAGTTTGGTGCAAATCGGTCAAATTCTCTAGAAGGAGTTCGAAAAAGTACGTTTTTCATTTGTCGCGATTTTGCGAATAGTAAGTTACTGCAAAAGTGGGCGTGGCCTACACTAAACAATTCGGCTGAATTCAGGGAATACATAGATATGAGGATTAATAATGTGCAACATATTAAGTGGGAGTTATGAGTGAAAAACGCTTTTGCATTGAAAATAGCGCCACCTGCTGGTCATTTTTGGTGTGTGAGTCACAGGGGCCATTCTATAGCACCTCTATGAATTTCAATTCCATAAGTGTTATGGTGTGGGCACAGGGCCAAATATACAATTAAACTGACACCAGAGGGCCACCTAGTTGTGGATCGGTAAACCCTTCGTCAGGTGTCCTCAGGAGGGCACTGACAATGAATGTACCAAGTTTCGTTTCAATCCAACAAACTGTTGTGGAGATATAAAATACATCAATTTAAAGAGCACCACCTTATGGTCATCGTCTAAAATTATGCACACGGCCTCAGGGGCTCATGGGGAAATAGTATCCTGAGTTTCATGTCATTAGACCACACCAATGTGAAGATATGCAACAGTTCCTGTTTGTAACCAAATCTGCAGGAAGTTGTCATTTAATAACTTGAGTAATCTGTGGCCTATTAAAATTCTTTTAATAACTTTTTGTCAGGAGGGTCCACAGATGCTGTGTGCCAAGTTTCTTGCAAATCGGTGAAATCGCCTGGGAGGAGTTCGAAAAAGTAGGTTTTGGACATATTGCAACGTAGCGGAAAAAAAAGGTAGGCGGAAATGGGCGTGGCCTATACCATGAGATTCCGCCCAATTCACTCAATGCGTGGATATAAGATTTTTGAATGTGCGACAAAGTATATGGGAGTTATTAGCCAAAACGCGCTTTTCTTGATAACAGCGCCACCTAGTGGTGGAAATTCAGGACGACAATAGATTATAACATTTTTCGCCAGGTGTGACTTATATTCCAAGTTTGGTGAGTTTTGGGGTATGTTCAGGCAGTGAAAAATGCGATCATTTTGGACAAAGGAAAAAAATAAAAAAATCATTACGATTACAATAGGATCCTCGCAGGTTCCCTGCTCGGGCCCTAATAATAATCATTGCGATTACAATAGGGTCCTTGCAGGTTCCCTGCTCGGGCCCTAATAATAATCATTGCGATTACAATAGGGTCCTTGCAGGTTCCCCGCTCGGGCCCTAAAAATAAGAATATTTTTTTCAATTACAATAGGGACCTCACAGGTCGATGAGCTGCTCGGGCCCTAATTACGATTACAATAGGGTCCTCGCAGGTTCCCTGCTAGGGCACTAATAAGAATAATTTTTCCAATTACAATAGGGACCTCACAGGTCGATGACCTGCTCGGGCCCTAACCAGAACTGCAAGCAGTTATGAGGGCCAAGCCCCCCCGCGCGATTCGGACCCTGCGCACCGCAGAGCCCACGGAAGTTGGCCCTGAAGGATGACGGGCTCTGGGCAAAAGTGAGGACACAGGCCAACGTCTGAGCCGTGGTCTTCGCTGTAATGGGAAGTGCACTAGAAGTGCAAAAGGCTGAATGTGTGCCGATTTGGATTTATTGTAATAAGCCACGCCCACATTGACCAGTCATGACCACCTTCAAGATATGGCCTCAGGATTGGCCCTACATCATACTGACCAAATTTGGTAAAAATCGGTGTAGCCGTTCAAGAGATATAAACTTCCCATATTTTTTGCGCCCCTAGTGGCCAAAATTCACCAAATTCGGCTCATCCCTTCCCAGTCTCATGGCAACCAAGGATCTTAAATTTGGTGTTAATAGCATTTAGTTTGACGGAGATATCAAACAGTTTACATTTTTATAGCTTGCCACAGAAATTTGTTCGTTAATAATTTGCGCATTTTTTGACCGAGCAAAATTCTTTTGATAACTTTAGACCAGGTCCAGCTGAAGAGTGTACGTGCCACGATTCATGCAGATCGGACAAAATCCCAAGGAGGAGTTCGAAAAAGTAGGTTTTCCAGTTTTTGCAATTTTGTGTCTGAGATATTCGCAGGAGTCTGGACCATCCCTCCAAATTGCACCGCCCTCCCTTGCACGGTTTAGCCTGCAGCACCACTTTTAGGTGGAGAAAAATAAAAATAATTAAAACTGCGGGCAGTGATGAACGGGCCCTCGCAGTCCGCGCGCACGTTGGGGCATGCTGCCGTCCAAACGCGCCGCGGCTGAAGCCACATTGCTTGATCGTTGTTCACGGAGGCAGCAACCGGAAGATGAATATCAGCCTCTTCTCCAAACGTGTGTTTGTAACGCGATGGGTTGCCCCTGCCAGTATTAAGCGCTTTCAGGTGAAGTCAGAACAACTTCCTGCAATCCACAGACATCCAAATGGACTGCAGGTGAATGATTTCTAAAACATTTAGTAATCAGGAACGTTTTGACAATCGATTCTGCACTGATATGTTGTGTGAAGTGTTACGGCCTTCTCTTTGCCTTTGTCTGGAATTCAGGCATGGACACCTGTGTTTTTGCAGGGAATAGATTGGAAGTGGGACAGAGAAAAGGGGGGTTGTGGCTTGCAGTAAACTTCCTCAGCCCTAAATTCTAACCCGGGTCCACTGCGTATGTGGCATGCACTCTAACCACTCGACTACAGGTGCAGCTAAGACACTGCCTTCTGTTGTCACTGTGAAGGCAGGAAGGCAGCGCATCATAGGGGAGGATGGAAGTGGAATGCCACAGATTTAGATAGGTAGTGGAGTGCAGCCAGATGTGATTCTTCCTTTTGGAAAGGGACAGCGGTCAAGTGACCAGGTTTGACGAGCGTCCTGCAGTAGCTGTGTTTAACGAAAGAACTCACTCAGTCGTTTCATATCGCAGGGGAAGCCACTTCGTTCATCGCGGAAAAGTTGGGCAGAATCACAACTACACACATCTTATTTAGTGCAACATCGACAGGGCAGACACAACATGCAAATGGCATTCTTAGCAAATTGGCTTATTTGAAAATTGTGTGCTGTGGCTTACTACCACTGCCTTATCCATTATGTGGCTCAAGCCATTACCCTTCACATATGCCCTGTTGTAATGTGCAATTTACACAAAACTACCTGCAAATGCCATGTACATCTGACTATGATTGTCATCACTGCACATAAATGAGTGTAGAATAATGCTTCACTTGCCTTCTTTCAAAAATGTATTTATGGCTGTCAAGTTCTGCTTTGTTTGCTAGTTTTTATTCCATAAAGTAGTTTTTGCAGTTTCAATAAAATCTGATAAATATGAGGCTGACTTCCTGCAATGGAATGGAACTATTTAGAGGTTATTCAGATAGGATACATGTGCCTTGAGAGAAAACAATACCATCTAGTGGTGACTTGCATCACGTACACCATAAATTCATGTGCCTCTAATCAAAATTGACCACTTCCTGTTGGACTGAGAGTGTGGGTGTAAATGAGTCATTTGTGCGTCTTGTCATAACACACATGCGTGCCAACTTTCATTCATGTACATGCATGTAGGGCGCCAAAATTGACTGAGATAAACCTTACTTGATGTTTCCAGTGGGTGTAAAGTGGGTGGCGCTATGGATATGACACAGTATTGATGCACAGATCTATTCATGGCGACTCCCTCTAGATTCCCTCTAGATTTGGCCGAGCTAGGAAATAGTATGAAGGAGTTATCAGGACTTGATGCTTCATGACGAAGGACTGTTATGGCGGGCTCCGTAACTGCCAGCAGGTATGACGTAGGATAAAGATTTCCATAACTTTTCATCTTCAAGGTAAGAGGATGCTACTGAGAGACTTTGAAGTCGGTGGTGTTACATCTGTAGGAGGAGATAATTTAAGTACGAAGATTAGCATAATTCAAAATGGTGGCCAAAAGCAAAATGGCAGACTAAGTATTGATGCTGAGATTTGTTCGGGCAGACAGCCTCTACAATTACGAGCAATTTGGTGTGGATAGGAAATTATATGTTGAAGTTATACAGCCTCGATGCTTGACGGCGTGAGGACAAAATGGTTTCCACCGCACCGCCCACTAAACTTTGGCGCAGTTGAATGATTTCTATAACTTTTGTTCTTCGAGGCATGAAGAAAATTACTGAGTTAATTTGAAGACTGTGGTGTTTAAGCTCTAGGACAAGATAATTTTCAAAGTAGGCATGAATTTGTCAAAAACGCCGCCACACATCTAAATGGCTGCCTTCCTGTTGGAGTGACAGTATGGTTCCCTCAGATTTTTTTGTGCATCTGCTCATGAGAAATCTGCGTATTGAATTTCGTTCTTCTACGCACTTGTGGGAGGCGGGGATGAACATTAGGGGGCGCTACAGAGCCCGCAGGTCACGACCATGCCCAATGACAATGCAGGATCGCAATTTTCGCCAGATGTAACATATATTCCAAATTTGATGAGTTTTTGGGTATGTTCAGGCATCCAAAACTGCAGTCAAACTTGGAGAAGAACATTTCTTTCCTTCCAATAACAATAGGGACCTCGCAGGTCTAGCTGCTCGGGCCCTAACTAGAACTGCAAGCAGTTATGAACGGGGGCCAAGCCCCCCCACGCAACTCGGACCCCGTGCACCGCAGAGCCCACCGAAGTTGGCCCCAAAGAATGCCGGGCTCGGGGCAAAAGTGAGGACACAGGCCAATGTCTGAGCCGTGGTATTCGCTGTAATGGGAAGTGCGCTGGAAGGCTGAATGTGTGCCTATTTGGATATGTTGTAATAAGCCATGCCCGCATTGACCAGTCATGATGACCACCTTCAAGATATGGCCTCAGGATTGGCCCTACATCATACCGACCAAATTTCTTGAAAATCGGTGTAGCCGTTCAAGAGATATCAACTTCCCATATTTCTAGCACCCCCTACAGGTCAAAGTTCGCCAAATTCGGCTCATCCCTTTTAAGTATCATGGCAACCAAGGATCTGAAATTTGGTGTTAATAGCATTTAGTTTGACCAAGATATCAAACAGTTTACATTTTTATAGCTAGCTACAGAAATGTGTTTGTTAACAATTTGCGCATTTTTTGACCGAGCAAACTTCTTTTGATAACTTTAGATCAGGTCCAGCATAAGAGTGTATGTGCCAAGTTTCACGCAGATTGGACAAAATCCCAAGGAGGAGTTCGAAAAAGTAGGTTTTCCAGTTTTTGCGATTTTGTAAAAAGACGTTCTACCGGAAGTGGGCATGGCCAATCGCAAAGTGATTCAGCTCCATTCAGGGAATCTGGGGATACAAGGTGTTGGACCGCTGGTCCTAGGAAACCAGTTTGGTGCATCCAGCCCGCCTTGGGATTTGTTTTTTTGTAAAGTGGATAGTTTAATTTTTGCTTTTTTATTTTTCCAGTAGAAATGAGTGGTGATAGAGTCGATAGATTTGAACCAATTGTCTGTCGGTATGATGGGTAGCATTGTGAAGAAGTTGATGTGGGGGAACGTTACGACCAGGGCCTAGGGGAAACCCTGGCGCAACAAGAAAGTCAGACTCCCCTCTTCCTCCAAGCACCACCAGCAGCAACGCATTTTTAAATAGTTTTATTAACAAATATATGTTCCACAATCACACAACAGTGGTAGTCTGGAACAGCAGAGGAGAGCCTGCAGGAACTGGGCGGAGCTGGCCTTTAAACTTCTTGTTCCAAGGTAACAGCCAATCAGCTTCCCAGGACAACCTGCAGCCACTCAAACACACCTGCAACCAATCACACACACTCACGTAAAAAGAGGGTTATTAAAAACAGACAAACATTTATGACCTCTTGGGTCGTAACACCTCCCCCCTTAAAACTGAACATTTCTCCCCTGAAGAAATGTTCACGTTCAGAAATGCAATGGGGTGTTGAGCAATCGCAAGTCTGTTCCCCCTTAAAACCAATCTACATAAAAAGAGGACCCAAAACCTGGTTAGTGGGTGCCACTCCCACAAACAAAAATGGCCACCAACATGAGGAGAGAACACAAAAAGGAAATACACCAACTGTGGTAAAACACCAAAAATAGCAACAGGTGCCCAACACAACAGTGGAGTGCAACAGCCACCACACAAAAGGCGTCACTGTGTAGTCAACACTACACACACATGTTGCCAGCTTAGACCCAAGCTGCAACCACAAGTGACCCAACAAACGTGAACTGCCACTACCACACCCAAAATGGACACCTTGTGATCTCAAACCACACGTTACTGTATAATGGAGTGCAACAGACAGAGACAAAGTGACCAGACAAACTGGGAAGCCATACCCACCACTCACGATCCACTGATCTGGCGAGTAACGCCATCCCAATCACACTAATTAATAAAAACCAAAAGTGGACTGCAACAACCACACACAAAGGCCTCACAATGTAGTCACCACTACACAAATGTTGCAAGCTTACTCTTAAGCTGCAACCACAAGTGACCCAACAAAAGTGGAGTCCAGTTACCACAAACAAAAGGTCACAAAAAGTTACTGCACGCAAGTATTAATCAGGGCCACACATCACAACATGACCAACACAAAAGCAGCCATCTCACACAAAACTATGTTGCTGTGCAAAGTATAAACGAAGGGAAACAAACTGCAGAGACACCCCAACTACCTGCCTACAAAAGGTGGCTAACTCACCTAGCTAGTCTTCAGTGGCTTGCCGAGCTCGAGGCGGCTTTAAACGCTGAACTCAGTGCATCACCGAAGACCAGGAACCTAGTCAACTGTAATACACTGAAGCGTACCCCCACCCAGGATTACCACCAAAAATAAGAAAGGCAAAATAACAAAACATGGCAAATTCTTGAAAATGCCCAGCAGCTTACTGGTCAGGGTGCTCAGTCAGAAATACAACATGCAGCAACAACAACTTAACAAAAGAGATGACCACTACACTTAACTAAAGGCCACTTACACAAACACAAACTAAACCACATCTACCTCACCTCATGGACATTCAAATCCCGGACGAGCCCCCAATTGTCACGACCAGGGCCTAGGGGAAACCCTGGCGCAACAAGAAAGTGAGACTCCCCTCTTCCTCCAAGCACCACCAGCAGCAAAGCATTTTCAGTAGTTTTATTAACAAACATTTTTCACAAGCACACAATGCTGGCAGTCTGGAACAGCAGAGGAGAGCCCGCAGGAACTGGGCGGAGCTGGCCTTTAAACTTCTTGTTCCAAGGTAACAGCCAATCAGCTTCCCAGGACAACCTGCAGCCACTCAAACACACCTGCAACCAATCACACACACTCATTCAGGTATAAAGAGGATTATTAAAAACAGACAAACATTTATGACCTCTTGGGTCGTAACACGGAATATTTTCATTTTGACTGTGGCTATTCGTCCTAATAGAGATAGTGGTAGATTCATCCAGCGCTGGAGATCGTCTTCTATTGTTTTTAATAATGGATTGTAGTTGAGATGAAACAACTCTGACAGCCTGGGGGAAATGTCAATACCTAGATATCTGATATTCCCAGTGTGAAGAGGAAGTGATAGGTTTGGTTCTGCAGAATCCCAAGCATCTTCTGATAGTGGTAATATAGTGGATTTGTTAGAGATTAGTTAGAGATTTTTGAAAATATGTTAATAAGATTAAAGGTTTCCGTTAGTGACGGTAATGGGTCCTGTAGGTATAATAAAACATCATCTGCATAAAGGCTTATTTTGTGTTGGTGGTTTGTGGTGTCAACTCCTATGATGGTATTGTTTTGACGTATAGCGGCAGCAAGTGGTTCTATGAAGATAGCGAACAAAAATTGAGAGAGTGGGCATCCTTGTCTGGTGCCCCAGTGGAGTGTGAAGCTGTGTGACGTAATCCCGTTTGTGGTGACAGTAGTTTTGGGTGATGTGTATCGTGTTTTATTCCAGTGGATGAACGACTCCCCAAAACCAAATCTATGTAGTGTGTGTAATAAAAAAGTCCAGTTTACTTGATCGAATGCTTTTTCTGCTTCTAGTGAAACGATTATTGTTTTGGTTTGAGTTTGTTGTGCAAGGTTCATGATGTTGAATAATCTTCGTAAATTGTCAGAGCCATGTCTTTTTTTGATGAATCCTGTCTGGTCGGGGTGTATTAGGGTGGAGATGACTGTTTCTAACCTGATAGCTTTGGTGATAATTTTTAAGTCTTTGTTTATGAGTGATAACGGACGGTAGCTAGAAGGTTGTGTTGGGTCTTTATTGGGTTTGAGTAGAACTGATATAACAGATGTGTTCATATGTGGAGGAATTTGTTTTGTTTTTTGAATTTCTGATGTTAGTTTGTAAAAAAGGGGGAATAATATATTCCAAAAGTGTTTATAGAATTCGGGGGGAAAGTCGTCGGGTCCGGGTGATTTATTGTTGGGCATCTGAAGTAGGGCTTTGTGAAGTTCGTCTGAAGATAGTGGCTTGTCAAGTGTTTCTGCATCTTGTTTTGGTATTTTGGGTAAGTCCAGGTTATTAAAGAATGATTGTATCTCTAATGGGTCGGGGTCTGTATTTGAAGAATATAAGTTCGTGTAAAAAGTTTTAAAGATGTTATTTATTTCTTGTGGGTTTTGGGTAGTTTCACCTGCTGAGTTTTTTATAGTTGAAATTATTGCTTTCTCTTTTTTGCGTTGTACTTGGCTAGCTAAATATTTGCTTGGTTTATTGTTGTTTTCGAAGTTGTCGTATTTGAGTTGTTGTATCAAAAATTGTTTTTGTTTGCTTATAATTTCATCTAATTGGAATTTAGTATTATGTAGTTCCTTTTTTATTTGTTCGTTGGGGTTGTTTAGTAGATACCAGTAAGTTGTTTCATTTTTAGTTCTAGAGTTTTTTCTAGTTCCTGTTCCTTTTTTTTTTGTTTGTTGAGTATGATATTATTTGTCCTCTAATTACTGCCTTACCGGTTTCCCAAAGTACTGAAGATGACATTTCTGGGGAGTCGTTCAGTTCCAAGAAGGATGCCCACTCTCTCTGTATAAGAGTAGTGAAATCGGGGTCTTTGAGTAATGAGGTGTTAAAGCGCCAACGGGAAGAGTATTTTACATCTGATTCAAATTTAATGGAGAGGGATACTGGGGCGTGGTCACTAATTATGATTGGATGTATGGTGGTCTTGGATACCTTACTTAAAAATGTATTACTGATCAGAAAGAAGTCTAGACGGGAGAATGATTAATATAGTGGAGAAAAAAAGGTGTATTCTCTTGATGATGGGTTGCTCAATCTCCAACTGTCGCCAAGGCCAAAATCTGTCATGTATTGTTTTAATAGTTCGGTAGAGTGCCAGGATCGTAAATTGCCTGCGGTGCTTGATCGGTCGATTGTGGGGTTAATTACTGTATTGAAATCGCCACCGATAATGATATCTGTAGATTCTTGTAATGTGGAGAAAATGTGTTGAAGAAGGATGGATTGTCTGAATTGGGACCATATTGTTGGCAATTGTAATTTTTTTGTTGTAGATGGATGCAGTAATTATGATGTAGCGTCCTTCTGGATCAGTTATCGTGGAATGGTGGATTAGACGGATTCTTTTATTTACTAAGATACAGACACCTCTTTGTCTACTGTTGTAATTGGCTGAGAAAACTTAATTAAATTGTTGAGATTGGAGCATATCTGATTCGGAGTTAGATAGATGGGTTTCTTGTTGTAAGCATATATCTGCCTTTAGTTTGGTAAGATGGTTTAAGATTCCTGTCCTCTTGGGCCGGGCACGGATACCGCGCACATTCCATGTAATTAAGTTAAGTGTCTGGGTTATGTTGATGTGGGTGGGATTCTGTCATGATTAGGTCTGTGAGAGTGGCTGGTGTGTGTGTGTGTGTGTGTGTGTGTGTGTGTGTGTGTGTGTGTGTGTGTACACCATGTAGCATAGACAAAAACATTGAATACGATGACAAAAGACAGACTTGACATAGTGGTGAAATGTGAGGACATATAGTGAAGGAGTGAGCAAAGTTAAGGAATAGAGAGAGAGAGGGAGAGATTAATCAAGGGTGAGCAAGAGAGGCAAAGTTCGTTTGTTATTTAAAGGGGGGGTGAGTGTAACTTGGAGTGAGATTTTTATGTATGCATCTTCAGATAATCGAGTTTGAAGAATAAGGCTTAAGTCCACCTGTTAAATGAGCCAGGGTGTGATGGAGGAGTCTCGGAATAACTGTCCTTCTATGTATAATCTGTCGACAACCAGGGTGGCCCGTTCACCCTTCTGCCTGCGCTGTTTGAGGATGGGGTACAGTGATTTGCGTCTTTCAGTTATTTCCTTTGGGAATTGATCGTTCATCCCGAACGCGGTTCCTTTCAGTTCCCTCACTTTGCTTTTCACCAGCTCTTTTTGTTGAAAATGTTCGAATTTTGCGATGATGGGACGGGGTCGTGATCTGGTGCGGGCTCCAAGGCGTTGTATGCTGTGAAATGTGATTTTGAGAGATTGAGAGCAGACTGCATGAAGTTGCGAACGAGTGTGTCGGGGTTGTCTGTCGTGCTTTCGGGGATTCCTGAGAAGATGAGGTTGTCTTGCATGCTTCGTGTTTGAATGTCCAGAGCGGTTTCTTTCAGGGACTTATTTTCTTTTTGGATTGTTGATATCTGGGAGGTGAGTAGCTCAACAGTTATGTGTAGTTGTGTGTTGTCCGTTTGGAGATCGGTTATTTGGTTGTGTGTGAATTCAAGGCTGGTTCTGAGGTCTTTTATTTCTTGGTGAATTCTAGATTCCAGTACACTGACCTGTATATCTGTGGTTTGAAGATCGTCGGTGTCGGTGGCTGAATCTTTCTTTTTCCGTTTGTTTGGATTGGAAGTGTGGTGAACCGGGCTGTTGTCTTCCATTGCAAGGTGGTAGTAGTAGTTGTCAATGTAATCCTCGAGGTCCTCCACTCTGATCGGTTTGCGGTTTGTCCAGTATGTTATTCCTTGGTGATCGTGAATTTTTTGGTATGTTTTAGGTTATTATTGGCTGAAAAAGCAGGAAAAAATTTGTCTTCTGATCTAGCAGCTGGGCGCCGCTATGTTGAATCCAAATCTCGTCTCGGCGGTCTCGCGATCTCAGCGCATCTCAACTCTCTCCCTGCATCTCAACCCCTCTCGCTGATGTTGACGCAGCACCTGTCTCCTGGCTCGCGTCACCTTTCCGTCTGCTGTCTGTCTGATCATGATAACAAGTATATGAGGAAAACCATGCAGGCACGTGGGGGGTTGGGTTCGGGCAGACAATTCATGCTGGTGTGTCGGGCTGCGTCAGTTTCAGCTTAAAAACCTGCGGGCTGGGTCGGGTCGGGTTGTTGTTTTCAGGACCGTTGAGAACTCTACCTCATTGCCACTCTGGTGATCACGGACGCTGCCCAGCGTATATGACGCAACACCGACTGCAAACTGTGCCAAATGGCAAACAGCAAATTTATAGATGTCAGGTGATGTGTTTCTTTACATGTCACGCCAGAGGAAGCGGACAAGTGGGCGGTCCTCGGGAAAGAGTTTGATCTGATGAAACATAGCCTGTATGTCTCCGCTGATAGCGACCACATGTTCTCGAAACCTGAGCAGAACCCCCAGTAACGACGGCCCGAGAGATGGCCCTGGTAGCAGGTCATCATTCAGAGCACTCTCCTGGTAGCGAAAGGAGCAGTTAAATACCACCCTTGCCTTTCCATTATGATGTCCCAAGTGGAGCGGAATGTACCGGGATTCAGCAGCACTTTTGGCCTCCTCATGCCTGGTTTATGGTTCTGCGTCACGGCGTAGCTACGTCGTCGACCTTTCGCCGTCATTGAGCATTCGAAGTTCTGCGTTGAGGGAATGCGTTGTTCTACAATTCACCGCCAAGTCGAGTCGGGTGCAGATTGCTACTGGTGCTCCTATAGGTCCTGCACGTACTGGGTAGATCGGAGTTATTAAATGAGGGTGGTCAGATCCAATGAGTAGCACTGGCTGCACCTTAGTGGATGTGTGTAGGGGTCTCCTTTCAGGTGGATGTATTTTCTTGCCAGTTTGTCTCCTGGACATGACTGCTCAGTCAGTTGAAGTTCAGGTGTTGTTTGTTGCATGTGGAGCAGAGTTTCTTCAGGGTGCAACTCTCTGGTGAATGGCTACGCCCACATCTCCAACATTTTCCTTTGTCTTTAATTCAGGCGGCTTTCTCCTCAGTAGTAATTATTTCGAACTCAGGGCAGCCATTGAGGTAATGGTCCTGGGTGGTCGTGCAATATAGCCAATAGGGCTTAAAGCACTCCCTCCTTTCACCTCTGGGCTGATCTTTCTTTGAGCCCGGCTGGAGGTAGGTCCATTGTCGCTGTGGAGAGGTCTGCTGATGTTTGACTGTTTGTGGAGTCGCCGCTGAAGTAAACAGAGGCTGGTTTGACCCACTGTGATTTACCTGCTTTATTCACTCTTTGTGTGATACGACTGGGTGGGTTGGATTCTGCAGCACGTCGAGACACCTGGAACACCTGAACATTCATATCCAGCCACTCAGCGAGGTCGGGTAAGGTGTATGTCTGGTCGCTCCCACTGCGGATGATGCCTCTTTTAATACAGAATTTGGCGAAGCTATCCCTGTCGTTACCAGGCAGCTTACCAAGGAGGGTGTCTACATGGGAGCCACACCGCAGCTCAGACTGAGCGGGACCGTCCATGCGACTTAACATCCCCACCAGAGTGTTTACAGCTGAGGAGAAATATTTGAAAGCCTTTGCATCGCCAGGTTTCACGGAAGGAGAGTTCAATATGGTCTTTAATTCTCCCTGGACCAGCTGTCTTGGCTGTCCATATCGTTGCTGCAGAGCGTCCATTGCACTGGTGTATGGTGTGGAGTCATGTATGTATCTCTTTGCCATTTGGTAGGCACTAGGCAGTTTGAGGTGTATTTATAATCTTCAGTTAAGTGTCTGTGTGGACCAAGTAAGCTATCCAGTCCCCTTTTCAACATGATGAAATCACTCTCCCGTCCAGAACTGAAAAGAGGCAGTTTGGGCTTCGGAATACCATATGAGGCCACAATAGCCATTTCTGTCATGGTGAGTGTTGCAGAATTGTTGTAGGGAGAGATGTATCCTGGTGCTGTAGGTGGAGCAACCATGGGTGTAAGCTGTGGGTAGTGTGCAGCTGACTGAGATCCAGACTGGTATAGCTGTGGTTGAGCAGGGGGGATATCCAGTATGTGGAAGTGAATAGGCTGCTCCTAGATCAGTAGGTGGCTGATGAGGAGGGATAGCACGAGAGTTTGGTCTTAACCCTTGCTGGTTGAATGAAGCAGGTTGAAATCCTAGCGGTGGTCCAGGTTGAGGAGTGGCCTGATGCTGGACATATTGAGGATAACTCTGCCGTTGTGCAGTTGTGGGGAAGGGCTGTGGTACAGCCCTGCACGGGACTGTTTTCTTCATACCGCTCCTGCCCGCTCCCGCTGAATTTCTGACCATTACCGCCCACACCCGCAGCGTGTGTGTTACACTCCCGCCCGCTCCCACAATGTGTATGTCCACTCCCGCCCGCACCTGTAAAACAAATGAGAATTTATGCCAGCACAATAATAGAGATGCATTGATTTTGTGTCTTCTCCTGTCCCGCAGGAAAAAACACGTCATTTTATAGGCTATTAATAAAGAGACTCATGGGGTTGTTTGTTTTGTTTCCCTGGGCTGCGTGTCTTTTGACGCATTGGTCAGGAATAGCGCTCCTATTTCGTTGTTTTCATTTAGTTTTTGATGAAATAAAAGGCTGTTTCATCTTCTATTCTCCTCCTCCTCCATTCCCGTGCATCTCTCTTCCAAAATGGGCCCACAGACACAAATGGGCCACTGTAAATGGATGCCACTGGATGCGGGGATACTGGAGATGAAATGCGCCAGCAAATGTCAGACTTGCCTTGCTTATTTTTTCTGTTGTAGAGACCTTGTCTCAGCTTTTTTTCTACTTCATTTTTTGACACTGTGATCCTGTCGCTCCCGCAGCCAAAGTTCAAACCACACCCAAAGTTCAAACTGCCCGCTCCCGCGGGATTTGGGTTGGGTCCCAGCGTGACCCAATCCCAATGTAGCCCTCTAGGCTGTGGCTTTCCTTGAGACTGTGGAGGTGCAGGCTGGGCTGGCTGAGATGTATACAGGGCAGGTGGATGTGTCAGCGGGGCTGCAGGCTGGTCTGGTAGAAACGCTGTCAGTGGTGCCTGTTGAGCTGGTTGGTGCCCCGGCTGGACATGCTGACCTGCATGCTGGACGGGCAGAGAAGGTGAATATATTCGCTGAGCAAGTGAGGTGTGGTGAGCCGATTGAACTGCAGGCAGCTGTGGAAACTCTGGCGCTGGTCCTGTTAGGGTAGCTGAATGATGAGTAGACTCGCTGAGGTCCAGCAATTGTGCTGCTACCTGGACGGATGGCTGCAGAGCTCTGGCAGCCTGAGTTGTTGAGCTGAGTTCTCCATGCTGTATGGGCTGTGCTGTAGGTGGGCAAGGCTCACTGTTGTCTAAGAGCTGACAATATCCTCCATCAGCTGATCTCCAACGCATCCAATTATCCATGAGGGGGGATACTCTGGGCCCTGTCGCTCCACTGTGATGAGTATGAGGAAGGCTCGAGCTCCGGAGAGGATATGATAAGTTGGATGGATGCTGCTGAGGGTGAGCTTTACCTTTAACACCGTCCATGGCTGACTGTAGCTGTTTCATCTGCATAGTTATGTCTTTCATGCGGGTTTCCATCCCTTCCAGCCTCAAATCTTCTGTCCCAGCGAGCACAGTATGGTCTGGAGGCTCTTCCTGATGCGCTTCTATCACTTGATGTGTCGTATCTCGTCTATTCAGATAGCCAGGGTTATCAATGACAAAGTCATGTAGGTGCCTGGGGAGTTGGTGAGACCGGCTTGGATGGGACACAACTGGAGGTTGTTCATCTGTATGGTTGCCAAAAGTTGTTATACACACAATCCGGCTCGAAGGACCACTTGTAACGGAACAGCTTCAGTGATGATATGCTGGTTGTATATATACTGGCCTAATCCTCCGGTCAGAGAAGACGCAGGAGCTTTTCCCTTTTAGATGACTTTATTGACCTCTATCCAAATGAACAGGACACTGTAGTATGTGTGGTTTGTGATGTCTGCAGAGGACAACAATAATAAAACAATACTAATAATAATTAACCTACTATACAGTGGCATTAATAATAGAATAACATGAATTACAATAGACATGAATAATGTGTTATACTGCAAATCACCAATAGGGTTCAGTGTAAGATCATTAAACAACACCACGGCTTGGCGCAACAGGCAGGTCACATGACCAAGCTAAACTGAGACAGCCCAGTCGGCTACCGGTCCGGTCAATTTCACACAGCCTCAAAGAACGACAGATACACCGCTAAATAAACAGTCACAGAAGGAAATAAAATGTATAGTAATTAACAAAGTTACATGTCGGGCTGTCCATGTTTCATGGGGTTCTGTAAAACATGCTAAACGGTAATCTAACAAAGCAAACCGAGCTTATTACCCTGGTAATATTAATAGCTCTCGTCACATACGAAACATAAACAATATCCACTCATCACGTAACTTACATCATCACCAACGCACACTGTTGTACAAAGGAGGAATAAAGAAGAGCACTGATGATCGGTGGAAGATTAATTCAACTGGTTAACTGCACAGAAAGTTTTATGAAACACACTGCGCATGCGCAAACAGTCCGTCAGTCTCTGCATGAAGCAGCCTGCTGTGACGTGTACTCCTCCCAGCAGGGAATTCACAACAGACATCATGAGCGGAAAGTGGTAAGTAATGATCTAATATATTAGATCAAATTGCATATTCAAGCTTACCGGCAGCAGTGTTGAAGGAGAGATTAGTGAATGATGTCTTGGGTTTAAATGGACCGCCTAATTTGGAAGAGTGGATGTGTTTGGTCAGAGACTGATGCTGATCTGATCAGCTGGCTGTCAGCTGACTACAGCTGGGGCTTATGACTTCCGTGTCCTGCATGAAGTTATACTATGCTTAACTCTAAGCACACAAATATCAAACAGAAGCTGTGTATTGGTCGGGGCTGGAATCTCAAGACACTTCACTTCGATATAATTCTGATGGCTATGATGTGACTATAGATGATAATCGATCCATCTTCATGCATAAAAAAAAGAAGGTTTTCTAGATTCTAGACATGATTCATTTTTTTCTCACTGTGTAACTACCTACTTCGTTGAACCCACTTGATCTATGATTAAAAAAACAGATGAGTTTATTATCTCTGCTCGTGCTTAGCCATTCTCACCAACTCATTATAAGTTGCAGAGCTTCAAATGTAAAAAAGACGTGTGTTTTACATCTGGTATGTCTCAGTTTGCAGTTGGTTCAGCCATAAGTAATGTACGTGTCACAATGGTATACCACATTAGATTGCCCGTGACCAGGCAAAAATCATCAACGCAAGCATGGGCAATGGTAGGCAGACGAATGATTCAAAACAAGGAATAGCAATTATTATAGTTTTATTAAATAATTTCATGTATCAAAAGTCGACTATATTATAAAAAATTATGTGCAAAACCTTAGTTCATAATAGTCCAAACCATAAGTTCATCTCACTCATGAAGTCCTGGGTAACTCCAAAACAGTCCTGTCCATGTATATCCACCGGGAAGGTATACCGCCACTAGGGGCGCTTACTTCGGCCACCGCACTGGCACAGAGAACAGCGAAGAAGAAGCAGTAGTTCAGAATAAGCGAGTAGCTCGTAGCTAGCGGCGGAAGCCCAACCTCTCTCTGGCCACAACGTCGAGGCATAGTTAGGAGAAGCAGGCAACAGGCAAGAAGTCAGTAGGCGAGCAGGCAGGACAGCAAACAGGCAGATCAGTAGGCGGGCAGGTAAACGACAGAGCGAGAAGCGCCGTTGTCTCTTCCGAGGACACTGTAGAAGATAAGGAAACCAGCGGCAGACGGGCGCAGTAGCGTAGCCAGCGGCAAGCGCAAGTCGGATGTTTAGAGAACTGACTGGGACTTACTTCAGCCTGGCACAGACAGAATCCGTGACCCGGTGACGTGTTGTAGGGTCGAACCTCCAGGCTAGTCTGATAGCCAGGGACGCTGCTCACAGCCTCTCACAACCTGTTGATCATCAACGAGTGGTGGGAAGTAAGGTTATCCGATCGTTGCAACTGTTAGTACTCTCGACCCCCCGAACTCTCTGCCGTGGCCTCCATCCGCTCCGCGTCTCTGATCTGGGGACTAAGTAACAAAACCCTCCCCTTGCATACACCTGCCCCCGATCTGGCCTCATCAGCCAACTCACCACGATTGGCGGAAGTTAATTTGGGTTCATTATCCCTCATTGGTAGATGACATGGGAGCACGGGAGGGGTGAAACACAGCACACAAAGTATGGCAAACAGGATGATCAAAGAGTCACAGCAAACATCATAAACAGCACAACAAATAAAGAATCAAGAATTACAGCACGCATGATATGAAAAGCACAACAAACATATCTAATTATTTCACACGTGACATACGGACTGCTCTTACAAAATTGTTGCAGGCGATATTAAGGACTTGGTTTTAAAATTCTTAGTGTTGATTTTCCTGTATGGTAATATAATCTATGAGGACAGAAATCTTATGATTCCATACTCCTAGTATTCAGCTTACTGCTGTAAGGCTGATATAACCCCGATTTGCCCTTCCTGACAACTGGAGGAGAAACCTGGGCCGGGAGCTTGGTTGGTCCCAAAGGTCAGCCCAGACTGCTTGGTGATGTTAGGGGTGTACCGATCCATTCTTCAATCTCCTCAACAGTTCCAGACTCTTCGGGCCCAATGAATATCTAGGACTAAAAGACTTGACGACTGCCATTTACGTCAATAGTTTCACAATATCCAATGGGAGGGATATCGTGGAGCAGTTGACTATGTTGCCAAGTAACGGTTAACAAACTTAGCCCTTGAGGCTAACATTAGCTAGCATAGGCCAACTACTGTTGATGGATATTAACTCACCTCCTGTTCCCACTAGCCGTTTTTAGACAGGGCAGCAAGCCGCCAATTTGCCTGTCCTTTTGGCGGCTAGGTCCGCGGTTTTAGACAGGGTCTGTTTTGGTCCGCAGATTTGCCGCCTCGGAGGGTACACTTATTTCCTCCTCGCCTGCTATCTAAATGCTAGGCATCAATGTTCCGGCCCCTGTATGTCATGGGCAGAGGTGTCGATGACCTGCACTGTTGTGCGACCCACAGCCGGGGGAGTTTTAAAACCAAGAAACAACTTGATGTCCAACTCATCCACGGACATTAAGATAAGCAACTGGACAGTGCCCCCCGCTAAGAGCCCAGTTCTAAACTCCAATGGGGTGCAATGTAAAGCTTTCATTTTGAAGACAAATTCGCTGTCACTGTTCACAGCCCAACTTCGAGCTTCACGTCACCTCACATGTTTACGCCTAACCCCGGGAACGGCTTTTGGAAAAGGAATATTATGCCTCCGTTTTAGAAAGACAGGGCAGCACATTGCCGCCCTTACCTTGGAGTAAATGTGCCGCCTTTTCTATCTAAAAAGGGCTACTGATGTTAATGTTACTGCAACAATTTGTCACAATTTCACATGTGAGATCATGGGAGAGATGACCTTTGTGAGGGTTCTCTGTATGTGTGTGACTTTAGCGTTTTTTTACGTGAATCAGCATCGGCCAATGCTGGCTGCTGCGTTCGCTGATCCGGCATTATTTACAGACAGGCTCCGCAGGCAGCTCGAGAGGCACCCATCTGCAGTCAAGATGGCCGACAAGGGCGCCGCCATATATCCATTCCATACCGGAAGTCCCAACCGGAAGTTGCTTGATCACCAAAATAAAACCAAAATAAAAGCCGCTATTTATCCGATCCATACCGGAAGTCTCAAGCGGAAGTTAGTTAATCACCAAAATAAAACCAAAATGAAAGCCCAAACAATCTCTCTAAGTGTGCCTATTTTTTAAAAAATTGCATTTGCGATTGAGCTTGGCAAGGTGCCACAGTGTCGGGCGCCATCCTCATTGCAAGACGCCAGAGCAAGAGCACGCGAGAGAGAGCTCTCGATAATCATATCTAACTATGTCGGGGAAAGAACGAATGTATGTCTTTATTACACTGCAGGGATCGAAATTAGCACCCGTGTGCTGGCGCCTGGTGGGTGAATTGAATCAGTTTACCTGCAAATGTTACGGATTCATTCCAGTCAGATCTGATCCAATTAATCTTAATGATCTATATCTTGGTTAAGGCGTAACAGTGCGCTTTACACGACCCAAGAGTTTGATCCGGTCAAATTAGGTTTCTGATTCGACCAAAGTGTCAGCTGGACTTTAGAAGGCCGGAAATCCACAACTACTTGAACGGCTCTAAGCGGTCATTTGGACAGCTAGATTTTAAACTCTATCATCTCTCATGTAAATACCAAATTGAGTGATGAATGCATTCATTATGTCATGATATATTTTTCTTTAATGAAATTAAATGTAGCAAAATGTAGCATTTTAACAAGTTTAATTATGCATTTATTAATAACATAGTAAACCGTTATTTTTTGCATATTTACACAAGAATTTAATAGAGAAAAGTTAGGACAATTAAAGTAACTTATTTGATTATGAATGATTTTATATTAATATATAAGTTAAAAAATATATAATAATCAAAAAAGATGGAAACGAGCTTGATCACAGGTCACAGTCAGATTACCTCCGCTCTCCTCACACAGTCACCACACACGGGGCTTGTGGCATTTCAAGTGTCCGAGGTTTGGTTCCGTTTGCAGCTCTTTTGGACCTGCACTGCCTCTGTCTCCGTGTCTGCTGCTGCTGCTGTGGTCGCTTCCGCTGCTGCCCACCTTGTGCCGACTGCCGCGGCCACTTTCCCCTCCATGTATTCTGCCCTCAGCTCCTCTGACAACTGCTGCAGGACTTTCCTCCGGGCTCTCCTGCTGCTGGTGCTCCTTGAATAATATGCGGGCATTGATCCCAGCCAAGTCGAGGATGTCATAGAAGACCGCCACTGGCCATCTTTGCGCCTTTGACGGAGTACGCCCTCGCATCTGGTCCGGGACGTCAACGCCGAACTTGGTGTTGTTGTAGTACATCACAGACTCTGGTGTTGCCTTCGCCCTACTGAAGGTGCCCACACCTGTGTGCAGGTGCTCAGGATGCAGACATTCTTCCTTGGCTGATACACAGTCAGAGTCGGATCATTTCAGCACCTTCGTGTTGTGAACAGCTCCGCTCGCTGTTTGATGGAGGGAGGAACTCCCGTTTATGTTTGCCCATGGTGCCAAACAAGCTATTTAATACAACTATATAATTATTAACTCACAAGTATATTCACAAAGAGGCACAGCTGGAGACCACTACCACAGTTAGAGACAAGAGAGACAATGAAAGCAGCAAACAACGCGAAAAATGGAACAATGAAAGTGATGTGCGGTCAGTTTGACCGCTTATGGCCGAAACAGGTTAATATATCATATTTTGTGTAATTTATATAAAGACTATTTCAAGTTAAAATACAGACACTTTTAGGAAAAGTCATGTAACAGCAGTATTGCATTTTTTAATTCAATGTTATAAGTGTTGTATTGTCTCTATAAGTGTTGATGTTTTCCTCAATTCCTAATATATACAATTAATGAAAATAAATTAAATGTCAAGTAAACTTTATTTAACATGGTAGATCCCTTTGTATTGTTTTTCATATGCAGTTATGGTGCAACATTTTGAATTGGGACATTGAGATTAATGGGTAATGGTGGTCAGGACTTTGTGTTTAATAGCTGAACAGTGGTAGTTGGCCCATATCATTTCCTGTTACAGACTGACACCGGCCCCCCACCACAGAAAGGAAAGTTGATGTGGTCCCACCGAAAAAAGTTTGGAGACCCCTGCTGTATATCATTGGTGGTGATACAGTGCAAGGACTGTATTGCCCAGATATTATACAGGATCTTGTTTGCAGGAAGCTAGCATGCTCTCTCCGTCTTTCCTGTATATGGCTGAGCCTGTTTACCAGAGGATGCTTTCATTAAGCACAGTACAGACTACCGACACATTGTTTGCTCAAAAGCATAATAAAGAAACTAAGCTAAAAGACATCAGTCCAGCTTGTCGTTTCCTCACCCACCAGAGCTCTTCAGGGATGAGGGGGGCATCATGAGCAACACAGTGGCCACAGACAAGTGTGATGCAACAGAACGGGGAGTTCCTGGGTCTGGAGATGTGTTCATTTTTATGTGTAACTATTAAATTAAAGTGTTGGCCTTATTTTTCAGTTCTTGTGTGAATGATATGTGTGAGCAGCCCTCCACATACACATATATACTCACACACACACAAACATTGTATTTGTGTTTAATAACCGTAAAATTAATATTTACAATTACATTTACCATGTACCTACTAATTTGATAGTATGACATTTGTTGTGACCGTTTTATTAATTCTCTATTTAATTTGAGAATTCAGTTTATTAAATCTTAGTTTTTCTTCAGTCATATTGTGTGTGTGTGCCCCCATCACCACCACACAAACATAATATTCAAATTTTTATACATAACATATTGAAGCTAAATCCATGAAATGTTAACATTAAAACTTAGTGATTATTATACGCTTCTAACTAACTTCTGAGTAAAGTCATGGTGAGACAATTAACTAATCAATTAGAAGAATCTTTATTTGTCAGACATTTAACACACCTGATATTTGTCCTCTGCATTTAACCCATCGCCACACACACACACACACACACACACACACACACACACACACACACACACACACACACACACACACACACACACACACACACACACACACACACACACACACAGCAGTGGGCTGCTATGTCAGCGCCCGGGGAGCACACCTCGAGCCCTTGCTCAAGGGCACCTCGGCAGTAACCTAGGATGTGGACTTCCATATTGTGGTCTGTAGCTGGACTTGAACCAGCCACCCTCCAGTTCCCAAGCCAAGTCTCTACTGACTGAGCTACTGCCGCCCCAAATATCTCATACCGTTACGATAAACATGTAAATGCACAAAATGCATAGAATTATGTTATTAGTTAACCATACAATCTGTGGTGTAAACGTACGTGTTTTTTAAGCTTTTATTTTGGTGATTAACTAACTTCCGCTTGAGACTTCCGGTATGGATTGGATAAATGACGGCTTTTATTTTGGTGATTGACCAACTTCCGGTTGGGACTTCCGGTATGGATCAGTTAAATGGCGGCTTTTATTTTGGTTTTATTTTGGTGATTAACCAACTTATGGTTGGGACTTCCGGCATGGATTGGATATATGGCGGCGCCCTTGTCGGCCATCTTGACTGCAGATGGGTACTGTTGAAGAAAATCATTCAAGTCCTATTGAGCAGTTTGCTGTGATGAAGTGTTTATTCAAAGAATACCGGTAAACTGGTGAACCGACAGGCACAGAGCGGGTCCGAGCCGGTGAGTCGACCCAGAGCAAATGAAAGTCAGAATGGGCGATTCAATCAACAGGTAAACAAAAGGTATGCAAAGGGAAGGGGTCTGTTCTTTGGAGAGAGTGAACAGCGGGGGTGGGGGGGAGGTATGGGGGACACATTTAACACAGTGATCAAATCAGGTCAAGACGTCTATTGATCAACTGGTGTTACGCAAATGTGTATTTGGAGACAGACGTTTTTGTTAAGAACAGAACAGCAACAAAGCTACAATACAAAAATTATATGACATGTCATATACAAATGACCAGTTGCAATTGACTAAAATATTATTTTCACCACTATTATCTACCTGGATTTTCTCTGCTGGACTGAAAGGCCACTAAGGTCCTGTCATGTCTCTGCATCCGGGTCGGGGTCTGCGTCTGTCGGGTCAAGTGATGGGGGATTTCTCTCCTCCTCTCTCCGTTTCTTTAGTTCCTCGTTTTCTTTTGCTTGATTTTTCATGTGCTTGAACAAATCTGTAGTGTTACCACTGTATTTTACTCCCTTCTTACAAATGATACATGTCGCCACTTTGTCATTTTTGGCCTGAAAATATAACCACACGGCGCTCCTCTTGCTCTCTTACATTCTTCGGGCTCCACCTCCGTGTTGCTTGTGAGGTATCTGGAGGACAACACATTCTGATTTACTTAGCTTAGATTCAATCATGACGGATCTACTTAGTTTGGATTTAATCATGACCTATTGATTTTCATTGTGTGAGTTAAGGTTCAGGGGTTGGCTTCCAACTGTAAGGAGTCAAAGGTTAACAAACGATAAAGTGCTTAGATAAGTTTGATCTGCATGCCAAATGGTGGAAGTTGTGTAGTGTCTGTGTTTTTCTTACACATCCTGGGCTCAAAGACAATAGTGAATAGAGGGAAGACAGGATGGGATTGGACCAGATGCTCCCCTGTAGACAAGTATGGGAATAGAACAGGATAAGGGTCCCCAGGACCAGGAGCCCTGTTCAGCCCCGAGGTGGGCATCAGAGATAAGCTGCAGGAAAGAACCCACACCAGAGGTTTGGAGCTGACTCAACTATACATTGTCATCTAAGTTTAAGAGAGACTGTCTACTTTAGCTGACATCAGCAAAGTTAAGTAACACACACAAGAGTTACTTCATAGGGGATGTGAGGCAGACCCATCCTCTCTTCTTTCTCATTGGATATATGATCAAAATGACCAATTAGGAGAAGTGGGCAGTTATGGACAATAGGCTCTAAAAAGGCCCCACAAACCAGAAAGAGGGGGTGGCATTTTTTAGGGCTCCTGAGAGCAGAGGCTGTCAGGAGTTTTGATAGAGGAGAGGGCAAAGCATTTTGGCATAGCTTTTCCCATAGATTTGATAATATCAGAAAGCAGCTGCTTCTGATCCGGACTCAAGGCTCTAGATTCTGTTTCAATAAAGATTTCTCTATCAGCCACACAGCCTTGCCTCCGCAGAATTCTTTTATCATCGAACTACGCACCGACACCTCTGAAGACGAGAGCCCAGAAACTACACTTGTATGCTTCTGGCTGAGCCTGCTTCCTTGTTTGCCTGGCGCTGCAGACTCACGTGACGGTACAACATCCAATCACAAGATGGGGGAGGAGGAGCAAAGTGTGCTGCTCCGCTCTGTGAAGAGCAGCACTTGAAAGCAGCGGACGGACTCAGACAACCAGGTCGCCACTTTAATAAAATCGCCGCAGTGCATACGGGAGAGAAACTGAAACTAAAGTGTCGATCTCATTACACTGGTATCGATCAATATCAATACCAGCGCTGGTATCGATATTATCGATATTTTGGATCGATCCGCCCACCCCTAATGCATAGCCCCTCCCCCACTAGGAGAGTGCTGGAAGCCTGCTCATCAACACAACGGTAAGTTTTAAACTTTCAAAGCATCTTTTAACTGTTTACCTTAGCTGAAATAATGCCATACACATTGAAAGTGGAAACGCCACTGCCAAATGCATGCTCTATATGTGTTTTGCTTGAAACTATAGCTATGCAAGTTTGTGGGTCCAAATGGTAAACAGGAATACAAAATGCTTTGTCTATAAAACTGCTTGCCATTGTGGCTATATTTATTCATACGGTAGCTGTTACGAACACTGGTCATAGGATTAAGTAATGCTGACGTTGTTCTGTGGGGTTGTAGCAGTTTTATATAACGACCACCTGGCTGGAGGTTTGAAGGCGTGCGTGTGTTTCTCTCTCCCTCTCCCTAACGTTATTTGGAGCGGGGTGTGTGTGTTTCTCTTTCCCCACTTGGAGCGAGGCGGAGTTCCCTTGCCATCACGGTGATATCATAGCGCAACCCCCCCCCCCCCAAGAAGAGCTTTAATGATGAGAGATATGTTTTATACGTTGTTGAATAATAATCTGTGTTAACGTTTATCATGTACCAGACAAGTGCACCGTGATGCCCTTACTAGTGTTTAGA
Source organism: Diplodus sargus (assembly GCA_903131615.1). Classification (NCBI taxonomy): domain Eukaryota; kingdom Metazoa; phylum Chordata; class Actinopteri; order Spariformes; family Sparidae; genus Diplodus; species Diplodus sargus. Next base: position 31,011 of record CAEMYA010001259.1, read on the forward strand.
GCCGTGTGCACACATTAGCATTAGCAATCCAGTTCAATGGTGGTTAAGTTTTTCAGTCAGCGTCCGCAACCAAACAGAAGTTTGTGTGTGTGTGTGTGCGTCTCACTCAGAGGGACACACACACGCATCACAGCGATGTATGAGAGTGCTGGGCCGACTGAAGGAGAGCTTTTAAAACTTTGAGAAACAGTTTTATACTTTATAACGTTGATGAAATTTAGAAGAGAAACTTGAACAGTGTGTTGCTTAATGCGCATCTGACATCACGTTATTTTCCTCTGCTAACTTATGTTCTGGGGTTGCCATTCTGGCAGGTTCTTTTACATTTTGGTTTAGACCTACTAGTGTGTTGTCTTTGCATATTAGGTGGCATGGTAGCCTAAGACATGCTCATTTTATTTTATGTAGAAAAATTCAAACCATGGCAGTCTTAAATTACAAATGAAGCACTTTATTTCAATGGCTACTTATTCATTTATTGTTTATTGTTTGCTTAAATTATTTTAATGTGTTGACAAAAGACATGCATCATCAAGTCTTTGTTGTACATGTGGAAGCCTTTCACCCTTGCACAGTTAACCATATGGACCCATCCATATGATGCACACATACTGTGGGTGATATGAATGTAAGATGATTGCACAAGATTGACACTGATCTGTGTTTTTGTTTATTCTTTTTAAAGAAATGGCATAGCAGAAAACCAATCCAGTGTGGCAGCATTTCACAGAGCCTACTCCTGGAAAGGCTCGCTCTACCTCACCTGTTTTTAATATTTGTTAAATACTGTTTACTTGTTCTTGTTCTACCTCACCTTTTTTAATTTCAATAAATGTTCCTTTTTTAAAAACTTGAGACTTGTAACATTTATTATCATCATTGTGTAATTTTTATGATGTAAATTAAGGGAGCAAAAGTAGTATCGGCTCCAAATATCGGCTCAAGAAAATCGGCAGTCCGTATCGGTCATCAGCTAAGGCTGACGAAAAAAAAACGGTATCGACATCGGCCTTAAAAAATCCATATCATAGCAATTTTCCAATAATATACATTACAATATATATTATAAATTATTGACAAAAATGCACATGCTATGATTATATTACCAGTACTGATTGACTTAAAATAGATAATTTATAAGTGGTGTTGTTGATCAGCATACTTGTGAACACCAGCGCATGTTCTGGTAAAGTTCATGTTACCAGTGTGAACATTGCGTTTGCATACATATATCTGTGGAACCACATTGGACTGTTAAACAGTTAGCTTTACCCCTGACTGCCTCGTGCAACTCTGATGGTGAAAAAAGTTTGCTTGACTTACATCCGGGGCATATTTAACGTTATGTTATCTATCGCTAACCTGCAGCTCTTTGAACACTTTGAACAAGTCCGCATGCCTGTCAGCTGAAAGTGGCATGAGTGCTCCTGTCAACCGTCCTAGGCTTGTTAAAGAAGCAGACGCACGGAGCGAAATATGGAAATACTTTGCTTGTAAACGTCGCCGACAGTAAGTGCAAGCCCACGGACACCACAAAGCCCGTCTGTAAACGATGCTTTAAATCCGCAATGACCAAGAGAGACAACCCGTCTGTTTCGCTCTGCTCTGTGACTGTCTGTCACCGTGAAACCACGCCCACTCTGGCTGCAGGCAGTGAGGAAGCAGAGAGAAGCTGCTCACACAGACACGCTGCCCCGCTGTCGCACAAAGTTCATCAAGTACCGATACTAATAAAACGTGAAAAAGTATTGTTTTTAACGGCTGGGTACCGCGGTACCTTTCTAGTATCGGTTTACCGTGCAACACTAGTTGGTGATGACCTTCCTGTACTCCAGATCGTTCCCCTCTGTCACACGCGCAACAATGGCTGTGTCGACGGAGAACTTCTGGAGGTGGCAGGTCTCCGTGTTGTAGCTGAAGTCTGATGTGTAGAGTGTGAAGAGGAAAGGAGAGAGCACTGTACCCTGTGGAGCTCCCGTGCTGCAGACTACCACATCAGACACACAGTCGCAGAGCCTCACATACTGCAGTCTGTTTGTGAGGTAGTCGGTGGTCCATGCATCCAGGTGGTAGTCGACTCCCGCTCCTTCCAGCTTCCCCCTGAGCAGTGATGGCTGGATTGTGTTGAAAGCACTGGAGAAGTAAAAAAACATGACTCTCACAGTGCTCCCGGTGCTCTCCAGGTGCGAAAGTGACCTGTGCAGGTAGATGACAGCATCATCCACACCAATGCCAAGACAATACGCAAACTGCAGAGGGTCCATCTCGCTGTTCACCAGGTGTCGAAGGTGGTTGAGAAAGATCCTCTCCATGGTCTTCATCAGATGAGAGGTCAAAGCCACTGGCCTGAAGTGGTTGGGCCAGGCATGGACTGGCCATCTGGTGTACCGGGCAATGCCCGGTGGGCCGACGCACATTTTTGGGCCGGCCTGTCATAATTTAGTCAAAAAAGTTTATTATAAATCATTTTTATCGACCGCAACGGCCCATTGGTTGATTTTAAAGAAGGACATTGGGCTAATCCAATGAAATCTCTCAGTCGCCCTCTTTTCTTTTTTTTTTAAGTGCACAATTTAGAGGGGGCAGCCCATTGGTTCATCTTCAATATAGACAGTGGACTGAACCAATCAGGATATAGTACGACAGCGGCCCCACCCCTTCTCTGCGCTGTCTCCTGTAACCTCTGCTAGTTTCGAAGTCTTAAGCGCGAGGAGTGACAACATGCAACAATTAAAGAGAAAGAAAAGTTGCGTGCTAAGAGAAGAATCTCACTGTTGATGCTGCAAAATGTGCTAAAATCACAGACTTGTTGGCTGGAGGGGCTGC
>CAEMYA010001259.1:34832-90612 GCA_903131615.1 Diplodus sargus
AGTAAATGTACTTATTTGCTTTCCACAGTGGTTTTTTGATAGACTTCTAAAGTAGTGATAAACTGTAAATTTCTAATAAGCCTAAAGGCAAAAGGTTATGTTTTTTTTTTTGCACTTGTGCTCCACTAATTATGAGGGGCCGGTCTAAGCCAAAAATGCCAGGGCCAATTTTTTGTCCCAGTCCATCCCTGGGTTGGGCTCCCTGGGGTGTGCAGTCTTTGGGACAGGAACCACGCACAATGTTTTTCACAGGAGTGGAACTCTCTCCAGACTGAGGCTCAGACTGAAGATGTGCAGGAGTACTCCACAGAGCTGGTCTGCACAGTCCTTCAGCAGTCTGGAGTTGATGCCATCAGGGCCAGTTGCCTTCCTCGCCTTGGTCCTCCTTAGCTCCCTCCTCACCTGATCTGCTGTTATGTAGAGGATGGGGGTGTTGGTGGGACCATGGAGTGACTCATGTTGAGAGAGGTTGGGGATGGGGTGTGTGGATTGATCAGGCAGAGACTGGAGGCGGGTGGTGTGGTGTGGGGGTGACAGAGGTGAACTGGGGGGAGAGGCAGGGTGGTGGTGTGACAGCACTGTAAGGTCTGAGCACTGGTGGGTGGGGCATGGAGATGTGGCACAGTCAAATCTGTTAAAAAACAGATTCAGCTTGTTGGCCCAGTCCTGGTCTCCAGATTCAGGGCCCCTCCCACTGTCCTTTGTGTGCTTGAGATGGTTTTCAGGCCTCTCCAGACCTCTCTGGCGTTCCCTATGAGGCGCTTCTCCAGCTTCCTCCTGTAACTGTCTTTGCCTCTCCTTATACCCCTTTTCAGCTCTTTCTCCTTAAGTAGGGCTTTTAGCTCTGGGGTCACCAACGGTTTATTGTTGGGGAAACACTGTACCTTCCTGGTAGGCACAGTGTTTCCACGCAGAAATTGATGTAGTCTGCGATGCAGGTTGTCAGGCTGCCAATGTCATCCCCGTGAGATTCACACAACACATCCCAGTCTGTGGTGTCAAAACAGTCCCTCGGTGCATTACTGGTCTCCTCAGACCAGCTCCTCACATACTTTTTGGTGGGTGGTTGATGTTCACCATAGTTATGTATGCAAAGGACAGATGAACCAGGTTGTGGTCAGAATGGCCCAGTGGGGGGGAGAGGTGTATGCGTCCTTGATGTTCACACTCTGCAGCCTGGTTAGTGCCGTTAGCTTCTCCTGCATCCCCACCGCCCTCTCCTTAATTCCTCAGGGATCTCCGGTCTTTCCACGGGGAGTACCTTCATGTTGCACAGTGCTAACAGCTGCTCCCGGGTGTAAACAATGGAGCCATGGCTGAAAGGCTCCGCTGATGCTGAATTGAACGGGCGTAGAAAGAAAAATAAACAAATGCACAGTTTCAGGAGTTGTACATCCATAGGTGCACAGTTCCAACTGAGAGTTGTGGAGAAAAAGACACAAAGAACGTACAAAAACACACTAAACCACACTAAAGCACACAGAGCTACTGTGACTGGCTGCCACTCGGGCGGCGCCATCTTGGACAAAGAATTTAACCAGCCAGCGGTAAACCTCTAAAAGCGTGCGGATAAGTTACATGGCTCGTTTTTTTCCCCGGGATGACGACAGAGGTTGGCCCCGGGCGATCAGCTCAGTAGACCGGCGCTGCTGCCGCTGTGACAGCCGTTGCCCTGGTCCCCGGTCGCGGCTCCCACAGACTCTACACTGGATTAAACTGTGACTTTCTCGCATGAAAAATATTAAAACTGTGTCGTTTTAACAGCACTAAAGCCAGAATTATAACAGCTTTTAGCAGCTTTACTGCTACCGCTGTCAATTGCCGCGAACTGGCGATAATTTCTGTTAGCCCGTCTATGAGGTTTTACATCATACGTTAGCATTAAGTTAGCAGACTTTATGCTTAGTGATACTGGCTGTGTGTGTTTTGAACGTTGTTTCAAACTATAATGTGGGTTTAATTGAACATCTTTAATGCTTAAATATACATTGCCGCTAAATATAGGCCTATTACTTTACTCTTTTTATTCTATGTATGCCATTTTTACTGTAGGGCAGGCTAATCTTCAATTTGGAATGACAAATAAAACCTTGAAGCAAAAAAATGTCCTTTTGTTGGAGAGCTGACATTGATGTTATTAAGATTTTATTTTGTATTTAATTTAATTTATTTTATTTTGTATTGTATTTTTTATTTTTTTATTTATTTCATTTTGTAGGGGCTGGGCTGCCTAAACAGCCAGGACCCTAGTTTTCCTGTGCATTCTTTCTTGTGCATCAAGATGTTTGACAATTTTTTGAATTCTTGAATTTTGATCTCATGTTAAAAGGATAGTTCAAGCCCTGCTGCTCTCATTGGTACTGGTATTATCATGTAGGTGATATTAACATGGACACTGTCTGTCTGTCTTCCCTCTGTGTCTCAGCTCCGTTTGTCATGGAGCTCAATGTGAGTAAAAACCTGTCTACTGGGGAGAGCACAGTACTCTCTACAGCAGCAATTCCCCCAGAGGAGATACATCAACACTCAGGGCTCAAGGTTTACGATGACGGCAGGAAGTGTGTTTATGGCCTGAACTCCCTGAACTCACAAGAGGTATTATCTCTCCTATAACAATAATAATAATAATAATAATAATAATAATAATAGTAACTATAATAATGACAAGAAGAAGAAGAAGCCACAACAAGTCAGCAGTAGCTGTTTATAAACACGTAGTCTGCTTCAACTGATCCAACCATTGAACTAGTAACCACACTATCACCAGACTCCCTTATCAAATGTAGTGATTTTCCTAAATGCTCTAGTGCAATGCGCTCTAGACCATGTGTCATAGACTGTTTGAATAGGACCCATAAAGTTGTTATCGGCATACCAACACAAAGAAAAGGTTTATGTCAGAATACCAAGAGTAACTGTAACTGTCTATTACTTTGATCTTCTTCCATGCAGCGACCCCTTCTATTTGTTTTTGGAACCTCGTCTGCTTTTGCCAGTGACTTTGCACTGTGTTCTCCTAATTATGTCCCATATTTTCTTTCAACTTTTAGGGGTCACGTGAACAGAGCTGTGGGTCTGAGCTGTCAGCCAATGAGGTGAAACACTTGCTAAGTAGTGCCACAATGCACCACCAAATACACCAACTAAACTACTACCAAAACCACTGCAGGAGGGAGGAGCATTGTTTTTACAAGCAACAAGATGAAACAAACAGAAACAACAGCTCGGAGAAGGACTTGAGCTCCAGTGAGAAGTGGCAGAGAAAACCAGGGGCAGAACATCGCTTTGGTCCCCAAGAAAGCCATTACAGAAGGAAGGAAGAGAGAAATAGCCAAAGCAACCTGAGAGAAGGTCATCATCTTGGAAACTACAAGGGGTTGGGAAATCACTATGACAACCAGAGCATTTGTCACTACAGTTTATACCAGGTGAGAAACTGTGTTCAAGAAGATCAGCCTGCAAGCAGCATCAACAGAAGCAGTAGTTTGGTAAGTGGAGGCAGAGCCAATGGCCACCCTCCTCCCAGATCACATGACCAGGAAGTGCTGTCCACCTGCCAACCACTACTCTGCTACACTTCAGCAAATTATACTCCTCTTAGGGATTACATCAGTGTGGACGAAGATGAACTTTATTGCTTCAATCCACCCCCCTGTCACAACCATGATGGAAACCCCCCCACTGCTGTGTTTGACTCTGCCCAGTCTGACAGAGTGCCCTCCTCACTCTATAGAGACAACACTCCCTACACCATCCTCAACGCCATGGAGACCATTGAGCCAATAACAGCCATCTTCATGGGCTTCCAGACAGCTCAGGGTGTCAGCGGGCAGGGTCGAGAGTTTGAGGCCTCAATGAAGGCAGAGCTGGTCATCATCGAAGACAACGCTGCTAACAACAGCATGAGGGAGAAGAAGAGCCAGGCCACGCTTGGGGGCAGTAGTTATCCAACAGGAAGTTCAGCTAATGGAATCATGGGATGCATGAAGGGAATAGGAGACAAGAGGATGGAGAGACAGGCGGGACCAGATATCAGAGAGATCCCCAAAAAACACAAACTGTGCTGTACTGTCTTCTAACTGGATGTACCGTATCAGTCTGCTAACCTGATGACTAACGGCAAACAAGCTCACCAACAGTCTCTGTTTGACTCATGACATAAGTGTGTGATGGGTCAAACCGATACTGTGATGCCATATAATATACAGTACAACACAGACGTGTAGTGTTGCTGATGTGCTGACATCATAACCTACCCACAGGTATCTATTCACTCAATAATTTCTACATTAAATGAATCAAGTAGCTCCACGATAGAGAAAGGAGTCACTTAAAGTGATGAGCTCTGAGCTCATCACTTTAAGTGGTTTCATCCAACATTTCAACTTCAGGATTTAGTACAGTTAAGTCTCACCACTGTGCACCATCTGCTCAGCTGCAAACAGCAGACAAGCATGGTCAGAGACTAGCTGGTGAATATAGTGGAGCATTCAGCAGCTAAAGAGACTCAGAAGTTCATAAAAACCAAAACAGATCTGGAAGGAGAGTCACTGCACCATAGTAATGCTTGTCTTGCTCTGTGTCTGCTGGGTGTGGTAATATGCAATTGTTCTCTACAGCCAAATCTATGCTATAAATGCAGTAATTAAAAGCTTTGCTCTACCAATATATTTATAATCTGAGCATCAAACAGCTGCATGCTGTAGAGCTGAAAGGTGGCAAAACAACGTAAGGCTGGAATTTTCTGTCAGGTCTACAATCATCAGAAACATATATAGCTGATAAATGGGGATTGTGATGTCATGAGAGGTAATCCAGATAGTCAAGGCTGGAGCAGTGCAAAAACTGAAAAACAAGCCAACACTAGAAGAATCAATGCGGACGGTTTATTCTTTCACACAAAAATTCCCGGCGAGTCCAACTGAAAAGACCTCCCGAAGGAGGGGGGGGAGGGCCCTTTAACTCATCCTGCACCCCAACAAACTCTCTAACAAAAAGTGTCCGTCTTCCTCCTTTTTCCCTGAAGGCACTTTCCTTTTCACTGCAGTTGTTTCATCCCCGGCCGTTCAGCTCCTCTCAGCTCCAAGCACCCATGCTCTCTGCACTCTGTTCTCCTTTGTTCTCCTCCCCTCTCCCCTAACCAGGTGACGTAAGCACCTACACCTGTCTGAGGAGTGAGGCCTGCTGGGAAGTGTAGTGTGTGCTGCGGCCATTTTGTTAGGCTGCAGCCAAGCCTGAAGGCGATTATAGCAGCCCTCTACCACCTGCCCCCTGGTGATGCCACAGGATGATAATATGAAGCCTGATTTCCTTTATCCACTTAACAAACACAGCATGGACAAGCACCGATACCATTGGTGGCTGTTTGTATCTTGAAAGTTGGTTTTCGAGCCACCAATAAACACAGAGAAGAAGAGGAAGCAGCACACTGCTGTCACACTCATGATGTCACTGCTGCACCTGCCACACAGCATAGAACAGAGAGACAATCATGTCATCCCCCACAACTGTAATAAATGCCAGAAGGGTTCAGAGAGAGGAACATCTCTTAAAACACACCAAATCTTAAAGCTGTGGAATATTACATAATCCACCTTTGCTCACTATATCTTCACTTTTCTTACCTTCAGGCATGAATAAACTGCAGGTAATTAACTCATTTAAGTCCAAACATTTCAGTTCACTTATTGGTATTGGCTGAAATAATATTGTGCATAATTTCTGAAAAGGTTGTAAGTTCTTTTTTGGAAGAGAACATTTACTGTGGTCAGCTGGAATTCAGAGTTTACAGTGCATTTCAATGTTGAGCACTTTTCACTGCTGAAAGAATATTGTACATTATGCTTATTACAATATTTACATTTAATTCTCCAACAACCTGCACCATGATGTACATCTCTTGCTATCTAAATAATTCTGTACTCTTAAATAACATAAAAATAATAATATCAAATTTGTTTATGAATAAATGCAAACATGCAGTGCAATTTAAACATAAAAATGACGAGGATCTGTGGAAATGTATAGAAAACATACACAGCTGCTGTCCTATGGCTCCCTCTGATGGTTGGAAGGTGCTGTTGTGACCTAGTTTATATTAATCAGCAGCCAAGATGCAAGTGCATTTGAATTTCTGGTTTGCAAAGTAAATTTCAGGGAGCCTCATTGGTACCCAGAAAAGTACAACAGCTTCACTTCAGCTGACTCTGACTGAAAAGAGAATATAGAGGTGAGACATGAAGCAGGAGGTGATCTGGCGAGATAATGAGATGTACTCCACCTCCCTAACCCCCCCACCACACAGAAGTTTGTGACAGCGATAACCTCTGAACCCGACCATCACTCTGAAACATCAGTCACCTCACTGTGTATTAATAAAACCATGGAGCCACCTGTGGATCTTCTCTCAGCCCAGCTTTCTGTCAGTTTCGTCTCTGATCTGTAACACTATAAATATTCTACACTATATTGTAGCTTGTATATAATCTATAGAGCCAGCTTCATGATCACAGTGATCAAAGTGGCAGTATGTAGGAGACACACTGTACTGTTCCAATAATAGTGCTATGAACACTCAGTGGTGTGTGTGCTGCTGAAGATACAGCCTCACACTAAACCACCTCTGGAAAAACATCTGTACATGTATTATATGTTTTGTTTTCCATTGGACCATCCTCCCTGTTAAAGAATAACAAATCACAAACTGCTCGGAGGCACGACGCAGCTTTTATTTTTGATTCTTTAAATAGAAATTTTGTATCAGCACACTGCCAAAACAACAATATCCAGCAATTATATTACATGACAAAATAATTACTCACAATATTTGCAAAAACAATGAAATGGCAACTTGTACAGATATATAATATATGACTGGATCATAATTATGTTAAAGACATCTGATCCAAGACTGACAGCTTTTGTACAGAACTTGAAATAACATGTTTGGGTTTTTTTTTACATTTAGGGCATTCAGCAGATGCTTTTTCTTGTTTTGTATTCACATCCTGCCGATGCGTCACATTTTTATACTAACTGTAAAAGTTTGAACTGTACGTACATGTCAGATGATGCGCATGTGCAATGATGATGCTAATAAACCTTTGTATTGATGAGTGATAACAGCTTTTTCTGTGTGTGTGTTGCCCTAAAAACCTCATCTCACCGTGTGTGTGTGTGTGTGTGTGTGTGTGTGTGTGTGTGTGTGTGTGTGTGTGTGTGTGACATTAATCCTGTATGATGTGAATCGGCTCAGATGTCCCACACAAAGTCATGCGGGATAATCAGTCTGTGTTGACGCTGATTTCATCTAATTATACTATACTTCTCTCTCTCTCTCTCTCTCACTGTATGTGTGTGTGTGTGTGTAGGATACATCCTGTAGCTGAGAGCTTTATGTCCGATGACATTAATGACAGTACTCATTGACGCTGACAGGCAGACAACATGAATCAGTCTTTGAGGACAGTGGTTCCTGATGTGGCTGCAGGAGAGAATCAGTCCACAGTTTACATTTACACCTCCACCTCCTCCACCACCACCACCAAGCACCACAGTGGAAAAATACTATCTCTGTATCACAAAGCTATTTGAATGCAATGACATGGTGTTCATCCACAGATTAATTAGGGGGCCAAGCCCGAGGGGCCGAGGGAACGCGTGCCCTATTGTAATTGTAAGGATTTTTAGGGGGCCGAGCCCAGGGGGCCGAGGGAACGCATATGCAAGCATACGCATTTCTTAGGACCAGCGGTGCTAGGAACCCTATTGTAATTGTAAGGATTTTTATTTTTATTTTTCTCCGGCTAAAAGTGGTGGCTAGACAGGCTAAAACCATGCAAGGGCGGGTGGTGCAATTTGGAGGGTTGGTCCAGACTCCTGCGAATATCTCAGACACAAAAAACTACACGTTTTTGCCTGAAACTCCCACACCGTATGTCGCACACTCAAAAAAACTGCAAAAACAGGAAAACCTACTTTTTCGAACTCCTCCTTGGGATTTTGTCCGATCTGCATGAAATCTGCGATCAGCTGGACCTGATCTCAAGTTATCAAAAGAATTTTGCTCGGTCAAAAAATGCACAGATTATTAATGAACAAATTTCTGCAGCTAGCTATCAAAATGTAAACTGTTTGATATCTTTGTCAAACTAAATGCTATTAACACCAAATTTGAGATCCTTGTTCGACATGAAACTGGGAAGGGATGAGCCGAATTTGGCAAATTTTGGCCACTAGGGGACTCTAAAAATGTGGGAAGATTATATCCTTTAAACGGCTACACCGATTTGTACAAAATTTGCCCGTATAATGTAGGGCCAATCCTGAGGCCATATCTTGAAGGTGGTCATGAATTGGCATCATCCGCAGCATTGTCCGCGGGATCACTCACGGGATCATCCGCGGTATCATTGGACTCACCACGGCCATCAGGCGGGCCCTCCAGGCTGGTCAGAGGTGTAGGTGGGGCCACCGATGAACAGGTGACTGTCACTGTCTCAGTCGAGGGCGAGGCAGCCCGTTGTGGATGAGCTGGTGAAGTGGAGACATCTGCCGGGTAGCGGTCCTGCTCTTCACTGTCGCTGATGCCGTCAACATTCTCGTCCTCTACTGCTGGCTCTCCACTAATGTTTAAGCTCCCACAAGACTTTAAGTTAGATGTGGTGAAAAAGCTTGAGATGTTCGGGATGCTCTGCCGGAGTTGCAAATGTCTTTTATCCCACTCCCCCTGTTTTGCTTTTAATTTAGAGGCCCCACTCTCCCACCGCTTAATTTTTTCCCCCCATGTTTTTCCATTAGACTAGCTAACAATCATCTCAACAGCAATAAGTGTCTAGCTTCAGATTTGGCGGTCATCTTTTATATGTCTCTTTTTCTTTTTCCTTGTATCTGTCATCTGTCATCTATGTGTGTACGTGTGTGTGTACGTCCCATAGAAAAGAGGTGCCTACGTCCCTTTCATCATCGCCCGGACACAGACAGCAAAACAAACAATCAGTTATATTTTCATTTGCAAATAAACCGGGTAGGCTATAACTTTGTAATTCATCACACACGATGAGGTCTACGCACAAGAAAAAAAAAAACACTAAGTGACGGAGGCCTCTGGGAGCTCAAGGCCCCCCAGAGCAACCCAAACATAACAAAAAACAACGTGACGAAAGTGATGGGGTGAATAACCTAGACGTCTCTGTGCAGGCTGATATACGTGTGGGAAGTACTGCTGTTTAAACGTATTATAACATGATAGCGTTGTTAACTGGCTGCCTGTCAATAACAGCTGATCACTGTATTAGCTGGAGTTACTTCAGTCTCAGCCCCTGTCTGTAGTAAGTGGTGTTGATTTAATAATTAATTTTAACGTATCGCAAATTCACATTATTGTCAGCATGAATACTCTTTATGTGAGAGATAAAAGCAAGCAAATAATTTACTTGCAAATATATTATTACTGTATTTTGACTGTGTGTGTTGTCTTCCGGTAGTGTCGGACTCTACCATTAGTTAATGCAGTGGGGATAGGCTACGTGGAGCATTTCAGCATCCACTAAACATAGACACAACATGTGTTTATTTCACACATTTATAGATGCTAAAATATTTGTTTAATCCACCTAAATAATACCTAGTGAATAATTAATGACCAAGTTTTCTTCTTATCACAGTGTCAACCAATAACATACACCTTAGCTGGCTTGATGACGTTGCTTCGCTGTGATTGGTTGGATGGATTTGACCTGTTAGTCTATGAAATGTATCTGCGCCCCGTTAACGGTCCCTTTAGCAAAAACCTTTGGAGAAGAAAACCCTATCTGGAGTTTGCTAGGGTTCCCACTGAGACAGACTGAGAGACAGAGAATAAATATACATACACACACATACAAACACATACTGACATTTGCACACATTTCGGACTAAAACAGCAGCATTCTTTATACGGAGTTCGGACTTGCTCAACACGGTGAGTTAATTTTGAATTTATAAAGCGTTAGCATAAGACTTAACTGCTTACTTCAGTACGGTAAATTATCTGTGTATGTGCTGTTTTTTTAACACTGTCGGTTACTCTGCTATCAGGAGAGAGGTAGTCGGCAGACATTATTAGCAGTGCTTGGCAGCAGAAACCTTAAAGTTTTTTTCTAATGAAGCTAAAAGTTTCTGAGACTTCTCCTGCTGTAATTGTGATTGTTGCTAGCTTCTCTGTAGTCTCAGGAGAGCTCGTTGGCTGTTAGTACAAGTACATGTATAGCTATAAGCTACTGGCAACACCAGTCTTTCGACAATATTCATTTAATTTAATATAAATATTCATTTCAACTATCAGGGCGTCGCACTGGTAACGTTTAATAACTCCATTACTGCGGTGTGATTTGCGCGAGTATATTTTGAATTTTGCGGTCGTGCTGTGGTTGTCGGGAGTGAACTGTCAACTTCGGCTGTTTTGCGCTGTGATTGGTTGGAGTAAATGTTTGAACTTCGCGGGTGGTGTTGCGCTGTACTGCAGACAGACAGAAAAAGAGGAATGTGTATAGCAGTGGTTCTCAACTGGTGCTTAGCTACCTAAAAGTGGGTTGCTGACCTGTTTTCAGTGAGTCGCCTGCCTTTTACCCAGGCAAAAAAATAAAAACGTTAGGAAAAAAATTCAGTGCTTTTTTTTTTAAGAGGATTTTTTATGTAGAGGAGTGCCATCTATTCACAGTCCTTTACAGTAGGTTGCAATAATGCCCTGTAATGGCAATTGACACCTGCCACAGGATAAAAGACTTGCAAAGTTTGTTTTTAAATGCTAATTGAGCATGGCAAAACATGTAAATATGACACCGAATATATTAAATATGGATACGTGACAAAAGCCATGGAAATCATCACGTTGTCAAGCAACAAAGACAATCAGCTGGTGGAGCTGTCATGTGACCACAGCTGAAAATGAAATTCATGGAGGTATGGCCCACCAGTTCCGTTTTGAGTCTGCCAAAGGCAGTATGGTAGACAGCTGTGCCGTGATCCAATATCCATATTTCCCGTACTTACTGCACTTAGTTTGAGTACGTAGGGTGTTCCGATCGCGATAGCGGCGAAAAGACTGTACTTAAAGGACCCGGATGTTGCCTTCATAATGACAAAAATGTTGAGTGTGCAACAATGTACACTATACGCACTCAACGGTCGCCATCTTGTCTATGTAGCGGAAGAAGCGGAGCCAGGCAGAGGCAGCTCGGATTTATTTTTTAAATAGCTACCGAGACAACAGCGCCTGCAGCAGAGCCATATTGCAGGATAGTAGGATTGTAATTGTTAAAAAGTAAAGCCGTAGATGTCTTTTGTTCACTGTTCAAAGCGGGATGTTTTTGGCGAGTGACAAGCCGCGGCGGCTGTTGCGATCGTAATTTCCGGTAAGTGCACCACGGAGTATAAATTTGGAACAACACTCACCCTGCTGAAATCTGCGTTCTTAGTAAGTGCGGATAGTGTACTACGTTTAAGTGTACTCATGGAAGTATGGATATTGGAACACAGCCCTGGTGTTGCCAGGCCAAGGAGTTCCCGCGATAATCACATGATCACTCGCCACCACACTTATAAGCATGTGTCATAAAAACAACAGCAGGAAGTGTTCCCGACCCAAGGATTAGCAGAAGAGATTGTGTTAGTCTCTTTTTTGTAGATTTGAGTACTGGTGTCAACACGGAGTGTTTTGTTTTAAAAAGTAAGGGGAAATCATATTGTTGTTTCAGTGCTTGACTTCCTGTCTGCTCAGTGTTAAATTCAGCTTAATTGCTACTGTTAGGTTGAACTGATATGTCGAAGTATCCTTGAGCAAGATACTGAACCCCAAAATTGCTCCTGATGTGCAGCTGGCACCCTGAGGGGCAGCCTCTGCCATCAGTAAGGGTCCTGCGATGAGCTGGCGACTCATCCAGGGTGGTACCCTGGCCTACGCCCATCGAGAAACTGGATTTGGCCCCAGCAATCCCGCTACCCCCTTGAAAAAGGGGTGATAAAGCGGTAACATCCCCGCAACCCAAAAAAGGAAAAAGCGGTATTGGAAAATGAATGAATGAAAAGGTTGAACTGAGTGCTTCTTAATTGTCTTCAAAGCACAATGTTTTTCAGTATTTCCGTACTGATGAGGTTATCAGGACAATTCATTTTGTATACTTGAATTTTTTTGAATTTGAGTTTTTCCATCCATCCATCCATCCATTTTCGTCCGCTTATCTGGGGCCGGGTCGCGGGGGCAGCTGCCTGAGCAGGGACACCCAGACTTCCCTCTCCCCGGACACTTCCTCCAGCTCTTCCGGGAGGATCCCAAGGCGTTCCCAGGCCAGCTGGGTGACATAGTCACACCAGCGTGTCCTGGGTCTTTCTCTGGGTCTCCTCCCGGTGGGACATGCCAGGAACACCTACCGAGGGAGGCGTCCCGGGGGCATCCGAAACAGATGCCCAAGCCACCTCAGCTGGCTCCTCTCGATGTGGAGGAGCAGCGGCTCTACTCCGAGACTCCGAGCTCCTCCCATGTGACAGAGCTCCTCACCCTATCTCTCAGGGAGCGCCCCGCCACCCTGCGGAGGAAACTCATTTCGGTCGCTTGTATCCGGGATCTTATTCTTTCGGTCATGACCCAAAGTTCATGACCATAGGTGAGGGTAGGAACGTAGATTGACCGGTATCGAGAGCTTCGCCTTTCGACTCAGCTCTCTCTTCACCACGACAGACCGATACAACGACCGCATTACTGCGGCCGCTGCATCGATCCGCCTGTCAATCTCACGCTCCATCCTTCCCTCACTCGTGAACAAGACCCCAAGATACTAAAACTCC
This sequence comes from Diplodus sargus, assembly GCA_903131615.1. NCBI lineage: Eukaryota > Metazoa > Chordata > Actinopteri > Spariformes > Sparidae > Diplodus > Diplodus sargus. Next base: position 47,655 of record CAEMYA010001259.1, read on the forward strand.
TCCACTTGAGGCAGGAACTCTCCCCCAACCTAGAGGGAGCAAGCCACCTTTTTCTGGTCGAGAACCATGGCCTCGGACTTGGAGGTGCTGATTCTCATCCCAGCCGCTTCACACTCGGCTGCAAACTGCCCCAGGACATGCTGGAGGTCCTGGCTCGAAGGAGCCAACAAGACCACGTCATCCGCAAAAAGCAGAGATGAAATCCAGTGGCTCCAGAACCAGACCCCCTCTGGCCCGTGGCTGTTCCTAGAAATTCTGTCCATAAAAATAATTAACAGAACCGGTGACAAAGGGCAGCCCTGCCGGAGTCCAACATGCACTGGGAACAGGTCTGACTTACTGCCGGCAATGTGAACCAGGCTCCTGCTCCGGTCGTACAGGGACCGTACAGCCCTTAAGAGAGGGCCTTTGACCCCGCACTCCCGGAGCACCTCCCACAGGAGTTTCCTCACTACCTCAGTGACTTCGGCTTGGGTGATGAATGATTCCACCTCTGAGACCCCAGTCTTTGCTTCCTCTATGGAAGTCGTGTCAGTGGAATTGAGGAGATCCTCGTAGTATTCCTTCCACCGCCCGACAATGTCCCCAGTCGAGGTCAACAGCTCCCCACCTCCACTGTAAACAGTGTTGGTGGAGGACTGCTTCCCCCTCCTGAGGCGCCGGATGGTTTGCCAGAATTTCTTCGAGGCCGACCGGTAGTCTTCCTCCATGGCCTCCCCGAACTTTTCCCAGACTCGAGTTTTTGCTTCCGCGACTGCCCGTGCTGCAGCACGCTTGGCTGCCTCAGGAGTCCCCCGGGCCAACCAGGCTCGATAGGACTCCTTCTTCAGCTTGACAGCATCCCTTACTTCCGGAGTCCACCACCGGGTTCGGGGATTGCCGCCACGTCAGGCACCGGAGACCTTACGGCCACAGCTCCGGACAGCCGGGTCAACAATGGAAGTGGAGAACATGGTCCATTCGGACTCAATGTCCCCAGCCTCCCTCGGGATCTGGTCAAAGCTCTCCCGGAGGTGGGAGTTGAGGACCTCCCTGACAGAGGGTTCCGCCAGACATTCCCAGCAGACCCTCACAATACGTTTGGGTCTGCCAGGTCTGTCCAGCTTCCTCCCCTGCCAGCAGATCCGACTCACCACCAAGTGGTGATCAGTTGACAGCTCAGCCCCTCTCTTCACCCGAGTGTCCAAGACATATGGCCGGAGGTCAGATGACACGACCACAAAGTCGATCATTGACCTCCGGCCTAGGGTGTCCGCACATATGGACACCCTTATGTTTGAACAAGGTGTTTGTTATGGACAAACTGTGACTAGCACAGAAGTCCAGTAACAAGACACCACTCAGGTTCAGATCAGGGAGGCCGTTCCTCCCAATCACACCTCTCCAGGCCCATAAGCCGAGACAACAGTGACAAACCTATCCCCGACCAAAAGACGCAGGGAAGTGACCCTCTGGGGTAAACTCCAACACATGGAGGCTGAGCTGAGGAGCTATAAGCAAGCCCACACCAGCTCGCCGCCTCTCACCATGAGCAACTCCAGAGTAGAAGAGAGTCCAGCCTCTCTCAAGGAGTTGGGTTCCAGAGCCCAGACTGTGCGTGGAGGTGAGCCCGACTATTTCTAGCCGGTACCGCTCAACCTCCCGCACCAACTCAGGCTCTTTCCCGGCCGGGAAGAACTGCTCCAGTCCGACAGAACTGCGAACGGAACCAAAAGTCGGAGACTTGAAATGCCACAAGCCCGTGTGTGGCAACTGTGCGAGGAGAGCGGAGGTAATCTGCAGAATGTGACCAGTGATCAAAACGGATATTTATTTGTTTTAGATCAGCTCGTTTCCAGCTTTATCGATTATTATTATTTTTTATATATTATTAAGTGTTAAGTAACTTAGTTAATTTTCCTGTTCTGATTTTTCTTTATTAAAATCTTGTGTAAATATATGAAGTAATTAGTTTACTGTGTGATGATATGAATATTGATAAATGTATAAAGAATTTTGTGAAAATGTACGTTTTGGTGTTATTTTGTTTATTTAAAAATATCATGACACAATGAATGCATTCATCACTCAATTTGGGTATTTATAGCTACATGAGAGAATATAGAGTTAGTATTATCTAGCGGTCCAAATGACCGCTTACGGCCGTTCTAGTAGTGTTTGAGTTCTGGCCCTTCTGAAGTCCAACAGACACTTTGGTCCAATCAGAAACATAGCTATAATTTGACCGGATCCAACTCTAGGGTTGTTTAAAGCGCACTGTTAAGCTTTAACTATAGATCATTAAGATTAATTGGATCAGATCTGAACGAACCCACCACAGTGGCTGCTAAACTGATTCAGTTCCCACCAGCACACAAATTCAACAGTATTTGGCTGGTGGCGAGCTAATTTCCATCCCTTACACAGCACACAAGTAACGGTACTGTGCCGGGTAGCTACTCTTTTCGTGGTTCTTGGTTCTTTAGAAATATTGTTGTTGTGGCATTCATGCCAATGAAGTGAATTTGAATTGAACTAGAACGACAAGCAGTTATAAATATATAATATAATATAATATCTATATCTGTGAGTGTGGAAACACTGATGATGTTAACACACAGTGAAATAAAGGGGGCGTGTGTGTGTGTGTGTGTGTGTGTGTGTGTGTGTGTGTGTGACAGCTGGCAGCACAGTGTCATCTAGATGTGACCTTGTCTTTTATCTACTAGTCAAGGGTTAGCTAATATGCATATTTAGGGTATGAGAGATGAGGAATATCATAATTTACATGGTTGGAAAAGTCTTCAGCATGTAGTACAATCACTCTAAAGCCCTGGGCATAGGCAGTCCAGGCAATTGCTAGATACGCTGTCATCCGCGCGGGGGGCCGAAAACGGGGGGGAGAAAAATAATAATAACTAGAACTGCAAGCAGTTATAAAGGGGGGCCAAGCCCCCCCGCGCACCGCAGAGCCCACGGAAGTTGGCCCCAAAGGATAATGGGCTTGGGGCAAAAGTGAAAACACAGGCCAACGTCTGAGCTGTGGTATTTGCTGTAATGGGAAGTGCACTGGAAGTGCAAAAGGCTGAATTTGTTGTACTAAGCCACACCCACATTGACCAGTCATGACCACCTTCTAGATATGGCCTCAGGATTGGCCCTACATCATACCGACCAAATTTCGGAAAAATCGGTGTAGCCGTTCAAGAGATATAAACCTCTCATATTTTTAGCACCAAAGTTGGGCAAATTCCACTCGTCCCTTCCCAGTGTCATGGCAACCAAGGATCTGAAATTTGGTGTTAATAGCATTGAGTTTGACCGAGATATCAAACAGTTTACATTTTTATAGCTAGCTACAGAAATGTGTTTGTTAATAATTTGCACATTTTTTGACCAAGCAAGATTCTTTTGATAACTTTAGACCAGGTACAGCTGACGAGTGTATGTGCCAAGTTTCACACAGATCGGACAAAATCCCATGGAGGAGTTCGAAAAAGTAGGTTTTGCATATGCGGCGATTTAGCGAACGAATTGTGCGGCAGAAGTGGGAGTGTCCAATGTCAAAAAACCCAACTCTATTCAGGGAAAATATGGATATAAGGTTTGCGAATGTGTTATTTAAAATGTGGAAGTTACAAGCAAAAACGCGATTGCATCCATCATAGCGCCACCGAGTGGAGTACATGTGAAATTTTTGTTTTGGAAGAACTGTGTCCTATTCTTTAGGTACCATATACATTTGAAAGCTCTCAGCTAGGGCTGTCAGGCGATTAAAAAATTAATCTAATTAATTACAGGATTTGTAATTAATTAATCTAATTAATCGCATTTTAATCTCATATCTGCTAAAGGTACTCAAATAAAGAATTTGAAGTCTAGGACATTGTCTGATAGTATTCTAGGTGCAGTATTGTGGAGGGCATGTCTATCTGATGGTCTGTTAACTGCACAGATCCCTCACTCAACTTAATACAGAGAAATGTCCCACAAAACAACGTTACAGAACCAAACTAAGGTAACGTAGTAACTGTAACTTTCTTTGGCAACAAGTTAAGAATACCACAGCTGTACGTGGAGAAGCATCCTTCCTCCCGCCCGTCCGACAGACTCCACGACACATTTCTGCCATGCGTCTGTCACCGGCAAAAAAACTTCACCTCACTGAGTGTTTCTGATGAAAACAAATCTCCGCGAAGGTCAGCCCTCTGGACCGAGACTTCAGTGAACTTTACCCCGGAAGACAGTCTCCGTCGGTTTTGACTGACACGGAGGGGAGACACCGGGGTAACCCCTTGAAAATACACACACGTCATCATCATGACGTGTACCGTCACGTCTCTTTAGGAGCCGCAGCCAATTCTGTGTGAATTACACAGAGGTTCGTCTTTACAGCGAGGTTTCGCTCTGTGAACAAACAACGGCGGAGAAATGGCGAACAACCGCTGCGGTGTTAATGCAGTGTTACTTACAGCTCATAGGGCTGATCTGGACTGGAAGTTGTGTCGCGATTATGCCCTCTCGCAGCGCGAGACAGGTTCGTGGATCTGAGTGTCGCCATTTCAGCTTCGATACGTGTGTCGTTACAGCCCTACTAGCGAAGCAGGTGGGAAGTGACAAACGCGTCCGGACGTTCCTCGGTGGTGGTGCTACAGTGACGTGCCACTGCCAAGTAGCCTACAGGTCATTCAATGGGCCAAATTTAAAATGCTCGGGCATTGAATTGCCACTCAGAATCTCAGAATTAATTGCGTTAATTTTTATAACGCGTTAATTTGCAGTGTAATTAATTAATCTAATTAACGCGTTAAACTGACAGCCATACTCTCAGCATAATAGTTTGGCTGAAATTAATGTTTGTTGTTTATCTGATAAGAAGCCATGCCCACATTGACAAGTCATGACCACCTTCTAGATATGGCCTCTGGATTGGCCCTACATCATACCGACCAAATTTAGTAAAAATCGGTGTAGCCGTTCAAGAGATATAAACTTCCCATATTTTTAGCGCCCCCTACAGGTCAAAGTTCGCCAAATTCGGCTCATCCCTTCCCAGTCTCATGGCAACCAAGGATCTTAAATTTGGTGTTAATAGCATTTAGTTTGACCAAGATATCAAACAATTTACATTTTTATAGCTAGCTACAGAAATGTGTTCCTTAATAATTTGCACGTTTTTTGATAGAGCAAAATTATTTTGATAAATTTAGATCAGATCCAGCTGAAGAGTGTATGTGCCAAGTTTCACGCAGATCGGACAGAATCCCACGGAGGAGTTCGAAAAAGTAGGTTTTTCCAGTTTTTGCAATTTTGCGAAAAAAGTTTCTGACCGGAAGTGAGCATGGCCATTGCAAAGTGATTCAGCTCCACTCAGGGAATCTGGGAATACAAGGTTTTTGATTGTACGACATACGGTGTGGGAGTTATAGGCAAAAACGTATTTTTCTCTGTTATAGCACCCCCTGTAGGCGGATATATGTAGTTTTGTGTTTGTGTTTGTGTTTTTGGCCCCCTAATTAATAACCCTTTAGATTCTTGCATATAGACTGATAGGTGTTGTGTTTACAAATGAGCAATACATCCCGATTTCTTCAGATTGTTATTGCCAATGGTAAGTTACATCTAAATGTCAGGCGATGTTTTCCTCACTGAAATTATTGTTTTCAAGGTGTCTCCCTCTGTCAACCATAACATGTCTCTGTCAATAAACTCTATTCAGTGCTGTCAATTATGTGTTTGGGGGAAACGCCAATGTTACTAAACTAATTTCTAAACTACAGCTTATCTCTCTATAAAAGTAAGGAATCTCTGTCTGTCTGTCTGTCTGTCTGTGCCTCAAATATCTCTGCGGATCAGGATCAGAATGAGCTGAGAGTTTCAACATGGCTGCCGTTTGGGTCAGTGGTGTGCGACTTCGCATTTGTTTGGACTGCAATGATACCGTGAATAAATTATTTCATAAATGCTTTATACACTCTGGAGCATAGTCTATCGGAGCCCCCACAGTGACATGCGCATTAGAGCCAGTCACTGCAGAGCTCAGGACTATGACACACATTAAGAAACAAGCGGATGCATACCTGCAGCAGCGCGAGCTGCACCGGGAGTTAGCTGGCGGTTCAGTCCCATTCTGTTCTATGCATCTAAACTGACTGTTGTGGATTAATGAGACCAAACGAGACCGGACCGTGTCTGTTCGGGTCTGAGAAGAGCGGATTTATACCTGCAGCAGGAGTTAGCCGGCGGTTCGGTCCCGTTCTGTTCTGTGCATGATCTAAACTGACTGTTGTGGATTAATGTGACTAAACAAGACCGGACCGGTCTGTTCGGGTCTGAGGAGATGCGGAGACGCGCGGACAAAGTGGAAACAGAATCTGTGGATGTTCGTGTCCAGCAGCTAGCTGCTAGCCGCTAGCCGCTAGCCGCTAGCTAACCTACACGGCCCAATTCAAGAGCTGACGGACCGGACGCACCGACCTGTCCAAACCCGGACTTAGGGTAAATAATGTCCGTCACGTTTGCTTTGTGTTTGGTGCAGAAGAAACGGTAAAAACGGGCTTTTGTCACGAAAGTGTTCAAGCAGCAAGTTTGGTTGTAGAGCAACAGGAAGTTGTGGGAGGCACACTCGGCGTGTTTGGAGTGTATAGTAGTGTGTTATGTAGTGTTTGGTGTCGTGTGTTTAGTGTGTAGTGGAGTCGGTTATTTGTTTAATGAGTCAAAACAGGAGAAGCTGAATGTGTAGCAGGCAGTGCAGCTCTTCATTCAGCTGGAAGGAGCTCAGGCAGACCTGAGCATTGCCTGCATTTAAATGTAAATAGTTACACAGAACTTTGTACATTTTTAAAATGTATGCACATATTCAGCAAACAACAATTTATATTTGCATTATAAGTAATAAAGTTTGTTAAACATATTTGTGGTTTTCACGGTAAAAGATAACTTTTTCTACTCAGATTTTATGTTTTTTTGTGATTTTAGGTCTATTGTGTCAGTACAATATGTCAAAATGAAAAAATAACTGTACAGTCACACATGTGAGGTTGTGCTGAAAATAATCACACCAAGTAAATAGTTTTTAAGGTGAAATATAATGGCAAAATCAAAAACAACCAGTTATACCCTGGAATATCGGATTTCATAACAAACCTAAATATACCCGACGTTCCACCTTCAAACAGCCTCATTTGGCCATCAGTGAAAATGCTTCATAACCTCCCACTTTTCTATAGGAAAACATATTTCCTACGGGCACTGCACTAGTCATTTAAATGTTGACTAGAGCCTTAAAGCTGAGATTGTGTTAATTCTGAAACGCATAAAAACCCACAACAGGCCAAAATTCATGTTCTACTTCTAAGCCCACGTCTAGGAACGGGCTGCTGCTGCTTCCGACTCATTTTGATGAGAACACATTCACGCAGGTAGTGATGCGCAGCACTGCGGATGGTGGCGAGAGAGAGATGATCCTCATTAACAAGAAGCATTTTGATTATGCAAAGAACTGAATCTCTTTAAACTAGCTATTTATATGCCACAAAACCATCACAATGACCATTATTCATTGTATTATTACATTTGTGGGAAGTTATTACAATAAAGGTTTTTACGTTCCCAAACATAATAAACCCCTGCAAACGTAATAGTTATTACATTTGTGGGAAATCGCGTGTAATGTTTGCAGTATGCAGCGGCTATTACGTTTGTGGAAAATGTATTACATATGTGGGTTTATTACATGAAATGTTGCAGATTTTTATTACGTATGTGGTTTTATCACGTTTGCGGGCATTATTACATTGGTGGGCGTTACACACCCGTTTTGTTCCTCTGAACAAGATGAAACTCTCCATGATTGATCCTCAGTATGGTTTTGAAGGCTAGCGTTAAACTTCTAAGTGCAACACATGAAGAAAGACAATAACTTCCGGTTCACACAAATCAGACAAATTAAATATCAAAATCAAAATCTTTCTGTGGCCCGTTATTTCATTGCCTATTTTTGATCTGGGCAATAAATAGAAAGTACAAAAAATGAACCGTTATTTGTTTTTTGGCATCAGATTCATAAATGAATAAGGAAATAACAAATCGTTTTTTCATTTTTCGATTTTGGAATCTCAATTGAATATGAAAAGAACGAATGATACAGTTGTTTTCTCCTGCAGCACACCGATGAGGAGCGCTGTGCCATGCGGCTGTTGTTCTACTTGTGTTTATGTAGCTATTGTAATGAAAAGCACGGCGTTCCTGTATTGATTACAGAAACTGATATTTTATTCCAAAAGTCATCAAAAAATAAAGGGAACCACCACATTTAACAGCCTGGAGGGCGGAAGTAGATAAACCCGGCAGAAAGAGTGCCCGCCCGTATGCGACGCTCTGTGAAGTACAGCGAACGCACCCGCAAAGAAGCAGGGATAATCTGAATGGTCAACAGTAGCTGGCCTTCTATTGGTTGACAGTGTTGATACACAGAGCAGAACTTTCCTCAGCGCAAGGGGAAGAGCTGCGCAAGCAGCAATATGACCGAGTGTGAGCACACAGTTTGAGCACGAGCAGAGCAAATTTGAATGCGAGAGCAGAGTTTTGACAGGTCAACCTTGAGTCTGAGCAGGTACATTGACCTGTGAGCAGGTTTGTGTTCTGAGTGCGTGCACTTAGATCTGAGCGCGCAGACAATTAGATCCGAGCAGAGGGCACATTTGAATGCGAGCGAAATTTTTGTGTGCAAGAAGGAGAAATGTGAGCACAGGGATGTGATTTTTGAGTTCAAGCACACATTTTGAAAGAAAGCAGAAGACATTTAAGTGCAAGCACAAAATGTGAGCATGAGGAGAAAAAATCTGAGCACGCGAAGGAGCTGTGTCACTGAAAAGGAATGAAAGCATGCTCTCAAACTGAAAATCTATGCTCTTGATTAATGACATGATTTTACTTCCATAAAGGTGTGTTGTTTACATGATTTGTGATGATGATTTGAAAGTCTTCAATAAGTATGTGTACCTTGTTGTTTTTTCTGTTTATCAATAGAGTTCGGCACCGGTCAGGTGCCAAACTCTATTGATAAACAGAAAAAACAACAAGCTTTTGCTGTGAGACAATGGCCAAAATCGTTGCTGACAGGCCGTCAGCACAAGCTGGTCTTGCCGTGCGAATCCCCTGACAAGAAGGTAAAATAATTATGATGATGATGATGATGATAAAAATAATAATGATACTCGTTATAATTATTGATTTTCATTCTAAAACAATCCAATCTTTTTTTCAGGTTGTTCTTGTTGTCGGTGATTCCCATCTACGCGCTATCGTGGATGGCTTTGTCCCGATGCCAGAGGGCTCACTCTCCTTTGGCCTCATGTGCACGCCGGGGGCCTGTGCGATGAAACTGAGGACCGAGTTGCTACATGCTGCTGTTTCTCGGACGCAGTCCTGGTCATTGCACTGAGCAACAACCTGACATCCAGCAGGACCATCGACGAGGCAGGGGCGGACTTTGTTAAGCTCCTACTCAGTGCCTGCTCACGATGGCCTAACATAGGTTTATTGTCTATTGTATTTATTTATAAATTATCATAGTTAATTTAGTTGTATGAACTGTTGCAGAATAATGTATATTATTATTATTATTATTATTATTATTATTATTATTATTGCATTATCAGAACATTTTTATTTTGTTTTTAACAACCATTTTCCTGTACAGGTGTGTGTCACAGACTTTGACCGTTGAAGTCCTTCAGCAAGACTTCTTGCGTCAAGAGCTCCACCGTGTGGCAGCACATATGGGTAAGTTTCAAAAAGAGTATAGTTTAACTGCAGTTACATGTATAATGGATCATATGTTATTAGGCAGACTGTTTGAATGAATATTATAATTTTCACGATCAATACGGTTGTGTTATCTAAAACTTTAAATGTAATGCATAGAGATATTACTACAATTTATGATATTTGTCTTTTTTAGGTGTCAGGTACTTCCCCTTTGCTGAGCATTTCCCCAGGGACCAACTTGAGCTGTGGAGCAGAGATGGTGTAAGTAGAATATATAATTTGATCCACACACGTGTAGTTGAATGACAAATTTATATCAGATACATATTGTTTAATCTGTTTCATTTTCATTATTTTTGCAGGTTCACCTCAGCGATGGTGATGGTATGCCCATTCTCGCCAGGCTGCTGTGGAGTGTTGCTTACGAATTCCTGCAGCCTCCGACACCAAAGCCACAGCCTGCTCCCAGAGTGTCGCCGCCTTGTAGGCAGGTTGTCCCTAAGGTGGTTGTGTAGGGAGAGGTCACCGTACCTCATCCATCAAACCCCTTTGAGTGGACCGTCATTGGCAAGGGCAGGAAGGCAAGTGTTTACACACTGTAATTGTGTGGTTGATGTTTTTTTTTGAGCAGCTGACCTCTGTCATGGTTCACCAGTTGTTTAATACAAAGTATCTTATTTTGTCATTACAGAGGAGAGCACCTGAGGAACGTGAACAGTCCTCTGGTGCAGAGAGGGTGGTTGAGCAGCAGGTATGTTATGATTGATTTTAGCCTAGACTGTTTTGGATACGATTGTTGATTTGATGATGGCATTTTGACACAGTAGTCATTCTGTGTATGTATTTGACAGGTTGACGCAACTTCACTCCTGGAGTGTTTCATCCAGCCCAACCCTGTTTGGTTCAGCAGTTCGGTGTTGGCTGCGATGGATGCTGCTGTTCCATCCCATCTTCCGAGCCCTGACTCTACTGCTGTTCCACAAAGCTCAAAGGTAAACTGCATGCAAGTTGTATCTGTTGGTTGGTTGAAGTGTTTTTAGTATCTCAAAATCTTCTATCTTTTTCCTGATACACTTTTGTTTTTCTTCCATTAGCGTCCAAAAGTGGAACATCGTCGGACTTCTGCACGCCAGAAGGTTTGTATTGATTGTATTCAATATTTGACTTATTTGGATTTAAAACATTTTTTTTGCATGTCTGTAGCATTACCACAATAATTGGATAACAATTGGAAAAACAAACTGTTTTCTAGGTCCCGGCGAGAGCTTTGCCCATGGTGAAACCTGTGCCACCGCCTGCAACTGCTCATCTGAAAGTGGATGCCAGGGGGGAGGTTAGTACAATTTTGTGCAAACTATGTGTGTGTATTCCCTTTTTATAATAATAGCATAGTTAAATTATTCAGATCATTTAATGTTTTCTTTCTTCTAACCCATGCTCTCATCCAAAAGACCTGTGGTGGTTACAATTCTGCTGCCATTAGCCAAAGGAAAATTCTTGGTGAGTTGACTAAGACGCTGGTGTGTGAGTTCAGTTTGTGTTTGTAAAGAAAGAAGCGATAAATTAGTGTCGCGGCTCTCCCACTAGCTTAGCAACATTAGCATTAGCGTCGGGACTACTGCGCTAGCTATATTAGCATCTTTAGCATTAATCACACTAGCGTCGTTAGCTGCAACAGTAATGTCGATTAGCAGCTTAACTTCCTATTGCCAAATTGTGATGCCACAGAATGTGTTTGTAGATAACTAATTCTTGACTGAGTTGGTGTTAGCATGTCCCTTGGCCTGTACTGGGATTGGAGGTGCCTGTTGCTATTTCAGGCTAAAGTTAGCCAAAGCTAAGCCTATGATGTGTATTGTGTAGACTGACCATAGAGATTACATGGTTGTTGTTGTTGTTTTTTTGTTTGAAGAAGAAGAATGCCAAATTGTTAAAGGTGTAATGGCAGTTTTATTTGATTAAATGCAACAAGGGTATTTCAGTTAAGAGATACAAGACATTATATCATTTAATGTAAAATGTCAATGCCATAATGATTCAGATCAAGAGAAAAAATGCATTTGAATCACTTATTGATTTTTTTCCCCTGGCTTTGTGGGTACAAGGCCAGGTCTTTTGTTTCCTGTGTTGATCATTTGTGTGAGACAAGATCCCTGGATTCTTCAGCCCAGCTGCTTCTGTTGGAGAGGAGTATAGTTGGTCCTGGAGTGGCAAGCTAACCCAAGAACTGGATCTAAAGAGGATGAGATATGTTTGAAACGTCAGACTAACAGTGGTAGGACAATCGTGTTCAATTGCCCCACGTCCAGCTGTAAGGATTCTCAACGCATTGGTAGGACAATCATGTTCAATTGCCCCATGCTACAATCACTGGATTCTACAAGTCATTGGATACCACAATCTAAAATGAACTTATTTTATTTTATTAAATGTTTGCACCTGATTGTTAGGTATTCTCTTTCTGCAACGATTTGGGCGTTGTTGAGATTAAGTTGAGTTGAGTGCATTGCACATCTAATTGTAAAGTCTGTTTCCTAAATTTACTACATGATTTGTTGTGGGCTATTTTGGGCCATAAAGGTTATTGTAGCTTTTGGAAATCTTCATATTAACATTCGTTCTCCAAAAGAATTCAGGTTAGTGCAGTGAGAGCAATACTGTATGCATTCTAAACATTCCATGTGTTTTGAAGTTGGGTTTTGAGTTCCATTAAGTGAACTGGTTGATACTAGAGTTTGAATTGACTTATGCGTTAAATAGGGGTCAAAAGAATCACCTGTTGGTTTTCTAGTGGCACTCTAAAATAGGGGCTGTAAAACAGTCGTAACTAAATAAAACCATAATAAACAAACGAACATCCAAATATCGGGGAGCAAATAGATATACTTACCCAACAGGTGGATTCCTGGTTAGATCTGAAAGAAAGTAAACAAATGTAAGTCACAAGAGTGATTATTGTTTTGTTTGTATACACCATTGCTGTTTGTAACCCATTCCTCCCGAGCAACCTGGAGCTTCAGATATTCTGGCCCACAGTGAAATTATTCAGTCTTCTCTTACTAAACAAAACAACACATCTAATGCTATTTGGATGTTACATATTTGTACTCGGTATCATAACTGCTGGTGCTGGTTGTTACACTTACCTCCATAGCATGTGGTGTTGCAGCAGTCATGAGACATGTAATTTCGCCAGTGTGTACGTGGCAAGGGAAAGATATCGACAGCATAGGCGTAGATGGTGGCAAACTGGCCAGTGGCATAGTTGAAGCTAGGCAGAATGGTGATGCTAAATGGTTGTGCGAGTCGATTGAAGAGCAGAATGTGTTTGGCAGGCAGTGGCAGGTGGCTATTCCTCCTCCAGCACGCAGTGACTTTAAGTCACTGGAGGGGGACACCGCGATGCATGAGAATCTGCAAGAGCATTTGTTGACGCATGGCACGTGTCTGTTGGACCTTGGTGGTGCAGTTAGTGCCATCATTGATCATAATGACCATCTTGTGGTTGTTGATTGTGGCATGCGTGATGCATCTGGGATGGCATCAAGCATTGGCACATCTGTGGTTGTGTTCAACACATGCCTTGCTGACTTGATGCTTCACATCAGTCAGTTGATGGAGTCTGTAGGTGCGAAGTGGTATGCCATCCATGGCATTTCTGTCATTGCATATCCAATAGATAATGACAGGGAAAGTGCTACAATGTTTGCTGACGGGAGTGTTGACGTCGGCATTGCAGCTAGGCTTGAGGATAGCGATTCAGTAAGGGCAGAGACTGATGCCAGTACTATCAGGGGAACTTTTCACCAAGGGGACGCTCGGTTCCAACACGGAGGGCTTCAGTGCATGGCTGTAAGTTTAGTAGCTTTAGCCAATCACAGCATAGATAGTGTGTTTTCGTGGCAGTCCGGCAATCTGGATAAGGTTGTCGAGTTGCGGGAAAGTAAGTCCATCAGTGGGAGGTCAGAACTGCTGTGTGTTCCAGATTTGCCCAAAGAGTCCATTATTGATGGACAGAAATTTGAGTTGAGTATGGTATGTTTCTGGTGACGTTGATGTGGTTGAGGGAGAGCTTGTTGATGCAGGTGTGTACAGCACTCTCAGGAATGGTTTGGGAAAGATGTGTAGCAAATATGACACATGCTTTCTGACTGTGAGTGGCAGCACATGTGCTATCATTGGTCGAGATGGGCAGTATGCGGTTGTTGACTCCCACACACGCGGTGCAGATGGCATGGTAGATGAGAGCGGGTTTAGTGTTGTTATGTATTTCAGTTGCCTTGACCGTGTGTTTGATCACATATGCAAATTTGCCACCGCAATGAACGCTCAAAAGCTGTTTGAGATTGCCGGTGTTTGTGTCACTCACAAAAGTCCAAGTGCAACTGTGGAAAGTGAAGAAGTTGACTTTGGTTGTAGTTTACCTCTTCAGCCAGCACTTAAAGTGTTGGTTGAACAGGCGACACTTGGGACTGGCAGTAGCAGCAGTCAGACAAGCGTGAAACGCAAGATTTCAGTGGGTGATCATGCATCCAAAAAATTGAAAAGCAGGGATGTTAATTCAGACATTTTATTTGTCAGTGATGTGACAAGTAAAAGACTTTAGTTTAATACGCTGTATAGTGATGTTGCACAAGCTTTGTGCAAACAGTTGAATGTAGAGTCGGAGAAACTTGATCTGGTATCTGCAGAGGTTGGTGCATTAGGAGCTCCTTGTAGGAACGAGCAAATAGTCGGTGACGGTAATTGTTTCTTTGGAGCAGTTAGTCAAGCTGTGTGTGGCACACAGAAAAATCATAGAAAAATTAGATTAGCTGTGTTTAAGCAATTACAGGCAAATCCTCTAGCACAATGGTTCTCAACCGGTGGGGCCCGCCCCCCTGGGGGGGCGCGGACACTCTCCCGGGGGGGCGCGAGTAGGCTTCAGGATGGGAGGAAAAGAAAAAAAATCTGAAAACAAAAAGAAAGAATCATGAAAATTCCTCCCATGTCGAAATGCAAGTGGTTGGACTATTATAACACACAAACAAATCATCCTGCTGGCGATTTTTTTTGTCAAAAGCGACTAGCAACAAATGTAGTGACTTTTACTGGTGTTATTGGAGACTTTTGTGGTGTTTGGAGACTCTGACACTCTGCAGTCACTGTGCTCAACGAGCAGAGAGGAGATATACAGCACTCCGCGTCCAGGCTGCAAGTGAATCGCGGATGCGCATGGCCGCCGCAGTTCCCACCCTGGCTTACAGAGCAGGGTGTAAATGTCCCGGTATGATAACTCTCCCGGCCGGGGAGAGAGACGTGCATCACAGTGCTCAGCGGCAGACACAGCAGAGAGGTGACGAGACGCGACTCATCATGACTGACAGGCATCAAGGCCACTCAGCGTTACCTTATAATTCATTCAAAAAAACAGGGCCTGTGGCAATTCTCGATAGCCTGACGGCGTCTGGGTGGCTGTATGTGTGTGTGTGTGTGTGTGTGTGTGTGTGTGTGTGTGTGTGTGTGTGTGTGTCGGGGGGGGGTTTGGAGGCACTGGCTACTGGGAAGCACCATCCACCATCCACCCAGCGGAAGGCAGAGGAGAAGAGAAGAAGATTGGGTGCAAGTGTCTTATGTTATTGTGGATAAAAGTGACAATGAATATAATATAAACAATAAATATATATCACAGAAGTGCTTGTATTGAGAAATGATGAGAACAAGAATAATGGTGTGTAAAACAATATAAATCCCTAAGTGTACATACATTTATTATATATATATATATATATATATATATATATATATATATATATATATATATATATTTATTTCATCAACACAGATATAAACGCAACCCTATGTAAAACACATCCAAACAAAGACACCTGAATCTATATATATAAAAAAACAAGTACGAATTCATAGAAGCTTGTGAAATTAAATAAGGGTTTGGGAATTGTGTGTGAAATAAAACAGCAACAGGATTGCAGCCCCCTAAAGAAGACGTGAATTTTAAGACATATAAAATCATGAATAGTAAGAGAACACGTCAAATAAGGGAATTATAAGTAAAGATCAGAATTATAAAAAAACATGCAAAAAGCGGCATTCCTGAGGGGGAAATCCTGATTGCGTTGTTTGTAAAACTCGGACATTACATAGTCCCATAAAATCCTAAAAGAAGTGTTCGTGGAGGATGTGTTTAACAGAGGGAGAGCTGATAAGAAACAACACAAGATAAATGCAACTGTAACACACAGGAAAGTGGGGTAATCTAAAGCTTTAATGTATTATTCAAATGATAAAGGAAAACATTAAGGTGATGAAAAAAAATGAGGAGAGAATTACTGATATTAATAAAGTGATGAGAGACATTTCTGATAGTTTCCACCTGGTCGCGAACCCGGGTCTTCCACGTGGTGAGCGAGTGTGCAATGGCGTGCATCACAGGTGCAATCAACAACGTAAGTAGAAATGTGATGTATTAAAGAATAACTATAAGAGGATTTAGGATAGAGAGTGAGCCGGAGGTGTGGTAGAAAGCAAGGAGAAGGAAGGAAGAAGGAAAAGAGAAGGATGGGGATAATGACAAGAGCTAGAAAGATGAAAAGGTAAGTGCTATAAGAGTGAAGGGGGGAAAATAAAGGGAGAGTTTTTCTTGGGGGAGTTTGAAATCAAAGAGCAGCGATCACAATAAATAGGACACACTCATGGATAAAATAAATAAAGAGGAGAAGTAAAATCATCAAGCAACCCCTAAAATAAACTCACAGTGGCAAGGACGAAATTTTGATTTCAGAGGTGGGGGGGACAGAAGTATTTTCCATAAAACTCTTTCAGTTCACTGTGTTTTCTAGTAGTTCTTCTAGTTTTCTATTGCTACTTTGAAGTTTACTGTTCCCTTTTTTGGTTTGACTGGTTGTGAAGCATGCAGCAAAACATTATCACCCAATTCTGTGTTTCACCTTGTTAGTCAACTTCACTCCAACTCAGTACCACCAATACACTTATTTTTGGAATATATGTTAAACAGACCTCATTTTATAGAGGAAAAAACGTAGTTTCACAATTCTCATGAGTTTGGATGTATAAAATCACATTTGTAATGCAAGGTTTTATTGTATTTTTCCCTAAATCTTTCATTGTTGGTGTTTTTTTTAAGCAGTTGCTGCCTTTCAACATAAAAATAATACATAAAGATAAGTGTATCTCTTTGGCATTAAATATAAGATTTTTAAAAATCTTTGCATTGTTGAAGCTCTACAGATATAATAATAATACATTTTATTTATCAGCACTTTCAATAAAACTCAAAGACACTTTACAAGATTATTGAGAGCTTTGTAATTGATGAGGAGGATCTTGAAGTGGATATGCTGCTTTATTGGGAGCCAGTGATGGTGTCGCAGGATGAGTGTAACACATTTCTTTGAGTACAGTAAATTACCAAATAATAGTCGGGTTATAATTAGCCGCAGGGTCCCTTTAAACGCTGGATGCAGGTGTATATTTTGATAAATAACCACTTGTTCCAAATAAATGCAGAGTCTAATTTATTTTCTTTTTTTAAATCAAGGAAGAAGATGGACCACTGACACTGCACGTTTTTCTTATTCGCCTTTTTCACGTATTGTGCTGCTTTCTGTCAGTCAGTATCACATTGATGATCGCCATGGCTCCGATGCAGCAAAACAATAAAAAGTACGACTTGTAATTTAACATTTCTGTCATAAAATATGCAGAGGAAAACTCAGTAGAAGCAGCTGCTAGACGTTTCTCTGTCGACCCCAAGAGAGTGAGAGGTTGGTGAAAAAATCAAACTGAGTTTCAGCGTCTGTCCAAGGAGGACAGCAGCAGGGCCAGGCTGCCTGCTGGAGGGAGGAAGAAGGCTAGCGAGGAGCCTGAGATAAACATGCGGGGATGAGTTATCAACAAACGGACACGCCACGAGAGAGGGTCCCGCAAAATGATCAGGGTGATGGCGAAACAAATGTCCGCCACCGTGAGTGACAGCAGAGATGAGGAGTTTGCCGCGAGTGCTGTTGGCTGAATTGTTCTAACTAGCAGACCGGTGTGCAAGCAAGATAGAGTGACAGCGGGGACGGCCAATCACACAAGAAACGGCAGAGCCAATCTAGGAGCTTGTGGGCGAGTCCAAACTCAGGGAAACAGGCTTCAGCTTGAGCGGCCGTTTTCCGCTTGGTCCTAGTGCTTGACGTGTCTCTGTTAAATATAGCGTAACATTGTTTTTGGACGGTAAAAACTGCAGGGGACCAAAACAGTCGTCTGAAAAAGTGCAGGGGACATGTCCCCTGTGTCCCCCCCCCTAAATTACGTCCGTGCACAGTGGGCAAACAAGCAATTCATGCAATAATATTAGTGGTAAATTGTCAACACAGATAAAAGGATAAAAAAGCGAAGAATAATAATAAAAGGCATACAATATAATATATAAAAGGGGAAATCCATCGCCATCAAAGAACTCCTTCAGCAGATTGTCCCTCCTCCTGTCGTAAAATCCATAACTAATATAAATAGTGTTCAAGATAATAAGTGTGAAATAAAAGCAGCAGGAAAAAGAGAGAAGGAATAGGAGGGGAATAAAGTCAGCGGGGTAGGGGGAAAAAGGGTGGGGTCCCACGGGGGGTATTAAGGGGTTTAAGTAAGGTTGGGGTAAGAGAAGAGGGCAGTTTAGAGTGATAATAACAAGGATAGTAGAATAAGAAGTAAAAGAGTGAAATTGGTTGGGCTTAGGCATAGGGGCAGAGAAAAAGGAAGGGGGGGGGGGTTGGTGAAGGAGAGAGGAAGGTGCGTTCAGTTCAGGCCGTGTGGTGCTGTGGTGTCCAGTTTTGTTATCCAAACACGCTCCTTGTGTTTATGTTGAGCACACGTCCAGCTTGGGTTTGACTCCAGGCCCGTGATATGTAGGTGATCGAGCGAGTGTTACTGAAAATGACGTACAAGGTGCGTATCTGCAGTACCCTGGCGCAGTCTGGTTAAATGTTGTTTAAGACGTGTAAGTAGTGGCTTACTCGTTTCCCCCACATATATCTTAGAGCATTTTCTGCAAGTGATGGCATAAATGATATTAGTAGTGGAAAGTGAAGAGGACTGAAGGATGGCCGCACCACGTTTACTGTGCGGGTTCGAGATGTAGGTCTGTGGGAAATATCTATTTTGGAATTTTGTTCGGTTGGTTTGTCCAGACTGAATGTTGCTTTAACCAAAATGTCGCGTAAGCTGGGTTTTTTTCTATAGGCCGAAATCACGGTGTAATTTTGGAGGGGCGTTATTTTTGTTTCAGAGAAGTTCTGTTTGAGCAGTCCATGGAGACGAAGCTGCTTTTGTGAAAAATTAGTAATGAGTGGAGCGAGTTTTTGTGGGGTGATTGACCTCGTGGAGGGTGTCTACTGAGTCGGGACACAAGCTAGTCGATCTCTCTGGTGCGAAATAGATTGTACAGTGGGAGAGGAAACAGTATGTGGGGCCGCGGGGGCGAGTGAGGTCAAAGTAGTTCTTTTGATCTTGCGGAGGAAACCGGCAGAGTAATTTCGAGTACGCAGACTACGAAATAAGATATAAGTGGCAGTGTGAAAGTCTTTTTTAAGGGTGCAGATGCGGAAAAAACGTATAATTTGTGATTTGATGATTCCGACAAAAGTCTGTCTGGGATGGTAACTGGCTTTATGTAGTAGCGCATGCGTATCCGTAGGTTTAAAGTAAACCCGTGAGATCAGCTTTTTTTTGGTCTGAGAGATCGGAATAAGTTGAATCGTGGTGTCCAAGAAATTAATGGAAAGGGGATTTATGGTATGTTTAATTTTTATGGACGAGTGGTGGCAGTTGAGAATATCAAGGAACGTTTCAAAGTCACCGAGTTTATGTGGCCAAATCCCGATAATATCATCTAGATAGCGAAGATATAAGGATGGTTGCAGAGGGCACTTGTGAAGGGCTTCGCTTTCCCACTCACTCATATAAATATTAGCATATGAGGGTGCATATCGGTGTCCCATGGTAGTACCTTGTATTTGTAGAAACCATTCTTGATTGAAAGTAAAATCATTGTGCGTCAAACAGATTTCCAGGAGTTGGAGTATGGCTGAATCGGATCTATTCGGATCTGGGTGGCGCAGAAACGTTTTTCGGACAGCGGATGAACCCATTTCAGTATTTATGTTCATGTAAAGGCTATCAATATCTAGCGTGAAAAGAAATGAGGAGGATGGAACGGTAATAGGGCGTATAATATCCAAAAAATGATAAGTGTCTTTAATGTAGCTGGGGTGTAATGAAGAAAGTGGACCCAGGAAATGATCACTATATTTCGCTATATTGTATGTTGTGCTATCACAGTCCGAAACAATAGGGCGTCCAGGTGGTATTTCTGCAAGCCGCGTCCACGTAATCGGATCTTTATGGATTTTGGGCAAAAGATGAAATAAGCGGTCACGTGGATTTTCAGGTCCACATAGGAAATCTCTTTGTTTAGCCGAAATAAATTTATGTTGGTAGGTAGAGGAACGAAATTATTGTAGCAATTTTTACAGAAGTAGCTGTGTGAATTGTATTATTTATTCTTTTATAGTATTGGGTATTATTAAGTTGTCGATAAGCCTCAAAAGCATATTGTTGCTTGTCCATCAATACGATTTTAGAGCCTTTGTTGGCTGGTTTGATTATTATGTTTTGATTATGTAAAAGGCTTCTGAGGGCTTCACGTTCAGATTTCGAAAGGTTGTCCTTCGCGTTCCGGATCTGCTGAGAAATGGCTAAATATTTCTTGATCACGGGTCAACAGTTGTTTCACAGGTCGGCTGAGAGATGACCAAGCAGGCTCCCACGTGGAGGGAAACGTAAAAGGTACGAAGGTGTGGGTTTTTGAGGAAAAATAATCGGCAATTTTAATTCGGCAGTGATATGAGGAGACGTCTCTGCGGAGAGCGGCATGATCACATTTATATTGCATAGGACTAAAGCTAAGGCCTTTTTCTAAAAGAAATAATTGTTCCGCAGTAGGGGAGAAAACGGTAGATAAATTTAGGACATTGCTGTCAGTATAAAGGATGCGTGAAACAGAATGTGTGTGTCTGACAGCTGTGGATCTGTCATTACAAAAAGGTAAAGACGGAGTTGTATTAGGTGAAATATGGAGGAGATTAGCGGTAGGATTAGTAGGATTAAAAGTCCCTATGTTAAAGGTATTTATGTCAAGCATATTTTGTCGTGCACAGAGTTTTTCTGTTACGCCAGAACCCAGCGTTTGATTAAAGTCACGGTGTGTTATAGTGTTCGCATAGGGGAGGGTCGCATGTTCTGCATCAGGGTGATTTATAAACCCAGATGTAGGCACCAATGGTCAAACATATGGGATGCAGTTTTCGGGGTCCAATGAATGTCATCCGGCTGAGTATGAAAGAGTTCATGCTGAAGTGGGGGATATGACGGAAATGAAGGAGAATATGGTCATTGATATCCCGTAAATTCGCCTGTTGTATCTCAGGCAGGTTCAGGGAGAAATTCATGGCAACAATGTAGATTGTCGCATTCGGAAAGGTGACTTTTGAAAGTCTGTGCAAGGTGCGAAGCTGTTTTATGGAAGTTTTGATGGGATCCTGTTCCCAGTTATTTATTCCAACGGAAAAAACAACGATTTTGGTTTCCGGGTTTACGGGTGTCTTTTCCAGTATTTTGCAAAAATGAAGAACTAACTAAAAGATTGCCGCCTGGGTAGCTGTCAATCTGAATGTTATTCAGATTACGGGGTGGAATGCGGTTCAAGTTGGAGTCGCCGAGAAATAGAATCGGGGCATTAGCAGTGAAATTCCAGTCCTGGATTTTTCGTGCCTGTCTAGCTCGGTGATAAGTGGGAGTTAGGATATATATATATATATATATATATATATATATATATATATATATATATATATATAGACAGGACTGTGGCGCTGACAGGACTGTGGCGCTGAGGTATGAGACACTACTCATCATGTTTTCAGCTCCACAGTGTGTTTTTGAAAGATCGAAATCGATCTGTGAATCTGAGACTGATTGCATATTCATAGAGTCGCGCCGCCCACCTCTTACGTAACCTGAGGAAAGACGAAGAAAAAGAGAAATTAATATTTCGCTCGTTGTGTAGCATGGCAACTGCGGTGGACGAGGTATGATTCTCAGTAGGGCGATCGATAGGTTTCGGCTGAAGTAAAGCTGTCATTTGTGTCTGAGCGCCAGAACGCGAAGTTATTGGCAATGGCCCGAGCTGGGGTGTAATATCCAGCGTTTGCTGTCGGCAGTTATTTCTACTTGTTTCTGTGGATGGGGAGAGTGTATTCCACACGGGCAGCAAAGGTGCAGGCTCAGGAGACGAGGAGGAGATGATGGATAGGGCAGATAAATTGGAGAAATCCTGTGGTGAGAGCACCGAGGGAGGAGCCGGAGGAGGAGGAGGTGGAGATGTCGCTGTTATCGCATCAGCGCCAACAATCTCATCCTCGCTTACGATTGTGGATGACTTTGGGTCAACGAAAGAGGAATTAGGTGAGCGTATGGGGGGACAGTCATTCGCCGGCCTATTTATTTTAATAGGACCCGTGCATCTGGACAGCGGTGGTATGGAGGCATTTTCGACCCTTTTGTCTGTGTTACAGGCAGCGGGTGGCTCCGATGGAGAAGCACTGTTTGCAGAAAAAATGGTATTTTGGCAGATTTGTGGGTATTGTTCTATGAACGTTGGACGCGAGCCCATGTAAAGGCTCCTTGTCGAAGGTACTGCGGGTTTGTTTAATTTGGGAAATTGTCTCTCATCTTTCAAATCGAAGTCCACCTCGGTGCTCAGGCGGGTGGCGCCATCAACTGCAGGAGGATCATGGTCTGGTGCCGAATTGTTAGTCGTAACGGCACCTGTCATCTCAAAAGTGAGGGAAGAGAGGATGGCAAATGTGTCAGGGTGAAGACGTTTACCGTAACGCTTGTTGGCCCATCCCTTTGCTACCGTAAGAGCTGTCTGAGTGGCACAAATGTCAGTATGTTGGCAAATTATTTCAGTATAGTGCCTTTGTAGGAGTTGCATATTTTTCTCCATCCATAAGCTGGTATTTTCAGCCACATTTTGTCTGAATTTGACAGTCGGTGAGGCCGGTTTGATGAAGGCAGTAAGGCGAGTAACCTGTCGGTTCATACCTGAGGGGAATTGTGTGTTATTTATTGCATTGTCAATGATCTCCTTATGATGTATGGCCTGAATGAGTTTGAAAATGGCTTTAGCAGCAGCTCTAGTGGTTTCGTCAAGTGCTTGTCTAAACTGAGGTGCTATAGTAGAAAGCACGGGCTGTGGGTGGTGAAAGCGTCGTCCACGTCGAGATGTGGCATTTTCGGCGCATGACCCAGTAAATTGGGAATCAGAGGAACGAAAATGAGGGGCGGCTGCAGCTGCTTCTGCTCGATGGCCAAACTGGGTGGCATCTCTACGGTGTGTGGAGTTACCTGCTGCTGATGTGCGCCTACCTCTGCGCATACTCACCTCTCCGTGTACGTCTGGTAATGAAGGATGTAAGGGATCTGTGATGCTGATAATGTCCAAAAAGGCGTCCTGGAGCTCTTTTGCGTTCCAGGCTCCTCGTGGTGAATGGTGTCGGCTATCGTCCCTTGAAAGAGAGTGCAGAAAAATGGCAGCTCCTCGTGTCTCCAGATCGGAGAGCAGTTTCGCCAGATTTGCAAAACAGATAATGTACACTTAGTTATAGAGAGTCATTGTGTTATATTTTGTAGTCCAGAGGATATCCGTCGGAAGCAGGTGTACTGGTTCGCACGGAGAGTGGGGAGCGCACAGAGGTGGAGCCTCAAAAACAGCTTAAAAACCACTTTAAAAAACAAAAATAGAGTAAGTTAAAATAAGGGGCAAATAGCCCATAAATGTTTAAAATTTGTCAGAGGAGAGATGTCCTCGCCCAGGTTGGTCAAGGATTTTCTAACATTTCGCAAGTAGTCTTGCTTCATCAGAGGAAAAAAGGCCCAGGGGTTAGGGTCAGGCCCCAACTGCAATGAACCAGCTTGCAAAAGGTTGAGAACCCCTGCTCTAGCATATATATTGTGCATAGTGAGTGTTCCTCGTTGGCAGATTATCTGAGTAGATCAAGAATGTGCAATGTTGGTAGTTGGGCCACAGAAGTAGAGATTCAAGCAGCAGCAGATAGTTTAGGAGCGAATATTTTCACGTATTGTGGTGATCGCTGGCTTGAATACAGTTGCAAGTATAGGCTATTGTCCAATCAGGCAGTGTATTTAGAGAATTGTAACGGTAACCATTATGAGACTGTTGTTTGTGTAATGCAGCCTCAGATGCAGTCTTGTTATAGCTACTGCAAAGTGAACGTGTCTTGTTCTGGAGGGTACAATTTTAGACCGCAAAGTAGAGCGAGTAGTGTTTGTGCTGAGAGTTCAAGTCCAGTTGTTGCTTCAGGTTGTGTCGCTAAGGAAGTTATAGATATTAAAGATAATGTCAGCAGGATTGTACTGTGTCTACACAAGAGCAGACTTCATTTACATTTAATCCTACTAATGTTAATTGTTCTAAGTATTTGAAAAGTAAATATAAGCTAAAAAAAAACAAACAGGAAAATGAATTGCATAGGGAGAAAATCAAGGATTTTGGTAAAAGGAAATATAAGACAAATGTATTGCATAGAAGTATCAGGAAAACATCTTGTTTAAGCACAAACTTAAGGAAATAAGTCAAAGGAAATATAGGGAAAATATAGAGTATAAGCATAAACCTATTGATATATATAAAAGAAAATACAGGGAAAATGTAATATAAGCATAAATGTATTGAATTGTATCAACAGAAATATAGTGAACATTAAGCACACACTTAAGGAGTTTAGTCAATGAAAATATAGGGAAAATGTAGTGCACAGGCAGAATGTAAAAGCCATGAGTACAAGGAAGTATCATGGAAGTCTTGAGCATAAGAAGCATGTTATAGCAGGCAACAAATTTAAGAGGGAAGAAAAAAAAAGAAAAGGCACAACAGTTTGATCATGTTGCAGAACAGTTTTGGGAAAAAGTTAAAGATGGGCCAGTTTTTGTGTGCTCCGTATGCCACAGAGGGTTGTTTAAGAATCAGGTTTTGAAATGTAAAAGAGATGATTATACTAAAAGGAAAGAAATACGTTTAATAGCAGATAAATGTATTAGTGAAGAGTATTTACATAAATGTAATAAAGATTGCGTATTGCCGTGCAGCTGTGGATTTTTAACACCTGTCATTCTAAGATTAGATTAGATTATGATGCCACCTGAATGTGCACTGAACATTTGGCGGTTTGTCCGATTCCACCAGAATTGGCGTGTTTGAATAGTTTAGAGTAGAGCTGCGCAATATATCGTTTGCGCATCGCCATCGCGATGTATGTGTGTGCACTAGTCACATCGCAGACCCTCCGATGTAGGACGCAAATGAATTAATCTAATTTCAAAGGAACCTGATGCACACTGTGCATGCAGACTCTGCATGCGCAGCGATCCACCAATCAGAGTGAGTCGCTGGTAACAACATTGAAAAATGAACAAGGAACAAGAGAACATTGGGAAAACAAAGACTTGGTGCCAAAAAGAAAAGCAACGTCAGTTATCTGGAATTATTTGGGCTACAAGAAGGATGATATTGACCAAACACATGTTCTGTGCCACAAGGAGAGGTAACACAACTAATTTGTATTTACGTCTGTACCACACAGCAGAGTCCTGCACGGATCTTTGCAAACCCGCACCCGCCCGTATCCGCCATACTTAAAACTGCATCCGACCCGTTTTCTGACAGTAGCACAAATTACATTCCGCACCCAAGCCGACACGTTATAAATTGATACCGGCGCCCGACCCGCACCCGAAGGACGGACGCAAGTTTTAAAAATGAAAGTAAGCTAGCGTGGTGAATAGGAGTTCTGGGAAGGCGCAAGCACGCATGAATGAGCTCATATGATTATCATTTTGAAATGCAGGTATATTTTTGTAGATGTGTCGCTAATAATGTCCAGGCGTCTGACCCTGTCGTCCAAAACAAAAACAGATTTCAGTCGTTAAATAACCTGATTATCACTTATTGTTAGTTACTTAATCTAATTATGGAGCTAGAATGTTCCATTTTAAGATGGAGAGCTCAAAAGGTTCAAAGTTTTGTTCATTGTCATTCAATTCATGAATGATAGAATGAAACATGTACTCAGGTCCCAGCACAATAAAAGCAAACAATGAAAGATAACAATGAGAATCTCTCTAAAACACAGACAGAAGCCATACTCATAACATTGACAATAAGAGGTGAGATCAGTGCAGGTTAATTGTACACAAGATAGCAGCAGTGCAGCATAACATAAAGTAAATATAAAAATAAATGTAAAAAAAAAAAATCGCAATATATATCGCAGGGTTAAAAAAAATCGCAATGTAAGTTTTTTCCAATATCATGCAGCCCTAGTTTAGAGCAACATTTGATCGCGTTGCATATTCTGTTTATGAAGATGTTGGCGTTGCCTAAAGGTGGTCAAAATGGAGTATATGGACCTGTAACGTGTGTTCCTGCAAATATTGTGCAGACGAGCAATTTGCTGCCACGTACAGACATGGAAGGATCTTTGTTGCCAGTAAAGTTGAAGCGGAAGCTAACTTATTAAGGATATTATGAGTATCAGTTTGTTGATAGTACGCGTGTAAGGCAGGCTTTGCAGTATTTAAAACAGAGAAATGTGCATTATAAAGATGTAGAGTTTAATGAAGCATGGATAAACCAGTTTTGTAACGATCCAGATAATGATTAAATGGTGGTGATGAAGCATCTGCAGATGTTGGGGAAGATGAGCTTCTGCATGATAGACAACAACAATGCATGTTTCAGGACACTTGCCTTATGCCTGTAGATACTGGTCAGGAAACACTGGATCAATATTTTGATGATGTATTGAATTTGGATCCAGCAGAAGGGCTCTCCTGTCAGGTTGTTGTCTGATCATACAAATGAAGCAAAATGCTTCCCAGTATTGTTTCCCAGTGAACATGGTACATATTATGATAGTAGACAGCATCGTTTGACTTTGTCACGTTATTTTAATAACAGGATTTTACATGCTGATGGTAGATTTGCACAAAATGTTGAATACATCTTTTTTGCTCAGTACTTATCTGAGGTAGAACAGGTTGTGTCAAATGTATCAATATCATTACGGAAGGGTAAACCAGGTGGAATTCCAGTAGAGTGGATCACCACATGTTCACTGCCTCTTTTGGATAGAGAATGTCCCAATAATTGATAAAAACACAGATGAAGAGGTAGTTCAATGTAGCACTCTATTCTAATTTGCCATGATTTACAAGTAATTTTTTAAAGGTAATTTGGATTCCGTTTTTTAATGCACACTCAACTGGTACACCTAGATGAATTCACCTTTTAACTCTGGCAAAGGAAATGGCACAAGANCATTTAAAAAAAAAAAAAATGAACAAATCAATGATTTACTTCAAATTTTAAATGTATTCAAAGAAACAGCAATACACTTTAACTGAAATTATGTTTCAAATAAATTATGAAAGGATCTGATTCACTGTCAGTTTTAAAATTAACCAAAATTACCAGAGAGGACCTTTTCAGTTGAATAAAACACTTTTAAGTTCCCCAAAATATATAGAATACTCCTTTAAGTGTCAATAAAACTACTCTTAAAGTTTTGGAATACCCCTTTAAGTTGCAAAAATACCTTCAAATTACTCCAATTATTACATTCAAACCCTTTTAGTTACTTTCAGTAATAAACTCAAACACAACTCAGTAGGCCCACACTCACACACATACACACAGCCGGCAAAATAAAATAACCCCGTCGCAGGCCTGATATGGTGACTTTTGCGTGCGAGGAAATCCACCTCAGTGTTTCTTCTAGGATTTTTTTCTGCAACGGGGGCAGGCTCTCCGGGGAGCCGTGGCGGCGTAAACAAATGACACTTGACTGCAGATTTTACTTTTATGCCCAGCATAATCCCCCTTTTTATTGAATGGCTGGCATGGAAAATGGCTTTTTAAAGGCTGAATGTAAAAATAAAAAATAATTACAAAAAATACAACAATAAAATTTAAAAAAATTTATTTAATTTAAATTTAATTTTAGGTCCCAGCCTGATAGCCTGTGCTTCCTTTAGGTTTTTCTCCTCTACCCTCATCTCTCTCTCCTGCACCATCACTTTGTTCTCCTGCTCCTTCACTCGGCTCTCCCCCTGCTGTACTCTGCTCTCCTTCACTTTGTTCCACTGCTCCTCCCTGTCTAATGTTACTTGTCTTATACGATTACATAAAACATTAACAATAGATCATTTACACTGACATCACATCTGATTACAAGTGTGAAGACAATTTTTTACTTAACCATCATCATTTGAGTCAGTAAAAGGCTAATGATACCTGACTAGCGTAATCTTCATCAGGTGTCTTTCTCTTCTTTGAGAAATATTTGAACAAGCTCATCTGAAGCCTCAGCAGTTACGTCATGGCGTGTATATATTCGCTTAATGCTATCAATTAGTTTACTCATGCTAGCGACACTGAGTTGAGTTGGCACTGGGCCCAATTAATTAAGCTACCGATATGTCTGGGTTCCGACTGTTGAGCAGACAGTCTATTAGACACGAAAAACTACACACTTAACTATTATCTTTGTAGAACTTTACACTCGTGGCCATGCGTCTCCGTTGTGCCTTTTCACGTCATCGTCCCTCTTTCTCTCTGTCAAGTTTTTTCCAGAAAACCCCACTCTCCCCATGAGTTCCTTCAAAATAAAATAAAATATTTAACCATGTGCATTTGTGTCGTTTTAATCTTATTTATTACACCTTACTCTTTTATCAAACCATTAACCTTCATGAAATATTTTCCTTGTACATTTTTAATACATTTTAATAACAGTTTCAACCAAATATATACTTTTTTAACCCATGAATTATTCATTAATTAAGGGTAAGGATTTTCAACAGGGTTACATCAATTTATTGATCAGTATGTGACGTGAATTACCAGCACAGGATGAAACATTATTGGAGATTCATCTGTGCAACAACATTCAAAACAACATTCAAAATCTTGTAAAAAGAATAAAACTGATTATCGTTTCAATTTTCCTAAGCCGCCATCCGCAAAAACTTTTATTTCACATCCAGTCAGTGAAGAGGATGGCAAAAAATCTTGTAAATGGAAGGTAGATGAAGCACATAAATTGGACCGTTGTGTATGCAAAAATGGGGGGCAGAAAAAAACAAAGATAATGAAAAAAGAAATTGCATTGGCAATTATGACAAAGATTAAAGAGGCTCTTTCAGATGAGAATGCCAGTTTTGATAGTGCGGAAGAGTTGTTTAGACATTTAGGATTAAATCGACGTCGTTTTGAGGCTGCCTATAATCATGTAGGCAGGAAGACACATGTTGTTTTGAAGAGGCAGGTGAACGAAGTTTGGATCAATCAATATAGCAAACCACTTTTGAAATGCTGGAATGCTAATATTGACATCCAATATGTCGTTGATGCCTATGCTTGTGCAGTGTACATTATTTCTTACATCTCCAAGGCAGAAAAGGAGTTGGGCTTGTTGTTAGGAAATGCTCAGAGGGAGGCAGCTAAAGAGGGTAATAGTAGTGCTAAAGATGCATTGAAAAATTTAGGAAGTGTGTATTTACACAATAGGAATGTTTGTGCACAGGAGGCGGTGTATAGACTGACAAACATGCATCTTAAGGAGGGATCTGGGAAAGTTGTGTTTGTGCCAGAATACAGTTAGAATGAGTTTGCCTTTAAGTGTGTTCAAACAAAAGGCATCATCACATGATCTTACCGATGAAGATATGTGGATGAGGAGTTCTGTTGACAGGTACGAGAATAGGCCGAAAGATAGTACATTTAATGACATGTGTTTGGCAACATTTGCGTCAGAGTATCGCGTTTTGAGTAAAAACGAATCGACTGTCAATAGGGTTACATTAGATAATGATTGTGGTTTTGTTGTGAAAAGAACACGTACACAACCTGCCATTGTTCGTTACGCTTTTCGGAGACTAACCCCCAATTTCCACTGGATACGTCTCCGCTGCATTGCATCTCCGCCACGCCAGCGGAGCAGACACGTTTCACTTTAGTCTATGAGTCAATCCCCACCAGGTCCGCTGCGCTGCGTATCAGCTCCGTCCCAGCTCCGGCAGTCCGGAGCCCTCTGGCACAGATACGCAGGACTTCTATTTCTGGCGGATGCCGGAGCACGACGCAACAATTCAGCTGAATTTAGCACGAGCAGACAGGAAGTCAAGCGTCAAAATAACAAACAACTCAAAATAAAACACTCCATGTTGACACAAGCACACAAATCTCAAAAAAGAGACAAACACAAGCTCTTCTGCTGATCCTTCGGTCGGGAACACTCCGTGTTGTTGTTTTTAATAACACAGACCTATAACTGCGGTCGAGAGTGATTATGTGATTATCGCGGGAACTCCTCGTCCTCCTTATGCCAGCTGTCTACCGTACTGCGCCATGGCGTATTCCGCAACCGGTGGGGATTGGAGGACGGCGGACGGCGGAGCAAAACCGGATCGGAGCTGCAACGCAGCGGACACGTACCCAGTGGAAATTAGGGGTAAGAATCCAGACTTGTTCATCAGAGCATTTTGTAGTTGTTCCTACCGTATCATAATGACGGTCAGCTCAAACCGGCAGGGTTTGAGACATTCGAGCAGTATTATAGTCATGGTTGTGTGAAATTAGATGATAAATTGCTACATTTGGTTAAAGCAGTTGTTGATCTGAATAGATGCAAATTTGAGAGAGATGCAGACGAGTTGGATGATATCCAAAATTCTATCGATAGTCATGTAGTTGTAGAAGATGCCTGGTGCGAGCTGTGCCCAGAGCAGGAGTTGGAGTGTTCAGAGTGTTTAGAGGAACGTAGAGAGACAGAGCAGATAGTAGATGAACATGTAGATTGCATTCCAGATTTCGCAGTAAACAGTAAAGACGTTGCACATTCGGAAAAGAGGAACAATGTCCTCTGCAGACGTGACGGTTTGGCTTTAGTTAGGTCTCTGAATGAGCACCACTGCCTAATCTATCAGATTAGGCAGTGGTGCTTAGATAGGGCAAATGGAGCAAAGCCAGATCCATTACATGTATTTATTACAGGCGGGGCAGGGACAGACAAAATAAGACAATTAAGCAATCTGGTGACTATTCCCCATTTGGAAATGTTAGTGTAATTGCAGTTGGAGATTTTTTTCAGTTGCACCCAGTGAAAGGGAGACCGCTGTATTTACATGAAGTAGGTGTCGATTCGTGGTCTCGGTTTGTTGTGGAAATTCTCCTTTGTGAGGTAGAGAGTTGCTAAGTCTCCGAAGAACTTCAGACTTCAGCGTAATGAATCATATCTCGTTTATTCACGCAGCGTGGAGAAGAAGGCAAGAGCGTTCTTCTGACGAACTCTAAATTGATGTCTCTTTAAGTACAGTCAGAGTGAGGAGGTCACCTCCATTTACAACAGTCATAAAACATTTTCTTTACATAATAATGACTCTTAAGTTTCACAAATCACACAACTCAGAACAAGAAAATTAACTATTAAAAGTAACTTATTTGATTATGAGACATTTATTTTAACACTTCATATATAATAAAATAAATAATAATAATCGAAAAAGCCGGAAACGAGCTGATATAAAGCAAAAACAAAAAAAGGGCTGTTATGATCACTGGTCTCCGCAGATCTCCGCTCTCCTCGCACAGTGGGTGATTTTACACCCGGTGCATTTAACCTTCGGGCACGGGCATTTCAAGTGCCACTGTCGGTCCGAAAGAGCTGCAAACGGAACCAAACGTCGGACGCTTGAAATGCCACAAGCCGTGTGTAACTGTGCGAGGAGAGCGGAGGTAATCTGTGCAGACTGTGACCAGTGATCACAACTACCCTTTTTTTGTTTCAGTTTTAGATCAGCTCGTTTCCAGTTTTTTCGATTATTATTAGTCTATTGTTTTATTAGCCTATATATTATTAAGTGTTAAGCTAAATGTTTCATAATCAAATAAGTTACTTTAATTGTTGATTTTCTTGTTCTGAGTTTTCTCTATTAAAATGTTGTAAATGCAATAATTACGGTTTACTATGTGCGATGATATGAATATTGATAAATGTGTAGTTAAACTTGTTAAAATATACACTTTGGTTTTATTTCAGGTTTTTTTAATATCATGACACAATGAATGCAATCCTCACTCAATTGGGTATTTACATAAGAGATTATAGAGTTTAAATACCGCCGTTCTAGTAGTGTTGGAATTCTGGCCCTTCTAGTGTTAAAAGGAGACCAAGACACATAACACCAAGTAAACACCCACATAATTAACTGAAAAGTGGATTGATAAAAAAAAATTAAAAAAAACATATTTAAAAACTTAATAAAAACAAAACATAATCTCAAGGAGTTTGCAAACTCTCCTCAGGCCATCAGGAAGACCCAAAAGGACCCCCAAACAATGGTGAAAGGTTAAAAAGTCTCTCATAAAATGTGCTTTACTCTTTTCAGTCACTGGTACACTATGTAGTAAAATCCTGTGTCATATGGGATAACGCTAAAAAACATATGTGAAAACTCATTATCGTTATCGTTATCCAGTATGACATTTTTGACTGGTGTCATCAAATAAAATACATTTTTTGAAGATGACATTTTAAAAATGAGTAAATAACATCCTCAACAAAGGTAAAAACTACATTGATCTGCAGTTTTAACCTATTTACATTTTTAGTCAACTTGAAACCTTATTCGTCACTGAGCCCAATGTCTATCTTTCCAGGCTGCTATGTTTTGCCCTTTCTGTGGGCAAGATCTGGGGATAGTCGTATTATTCTGTGGCTCATGTGGCAAAAATGTGCAGTTCCTGGCACAAGCTCAAGACAACAGTAAGTAGTCTTGATTGTATGCATGTGTTTGTTAGCAGACACACCACACTCTTTGGAATTCTAATTAGTTGCCACATACAGTATTTTATCAGTATGGAGGCCTCCTTTTCTTGACGTTTTTTTTATGTAAAATACGACAGGGTAATGTTTGAGTTCCACTGCCGTGGGGCAGAAACTCAAGGTGCGAAGTTTTGGTTTTGATAGACCTCCATCTCTTAGCAAAGGGAAGGGTTCTGCCATAATCTTTCCTGCACACCTCTTGACCTGAAGAGATGGCAGATTGCAGCTGGGTCATTCGGTGTAAAATAAACACAGTCTCAGATTTTGTTAAAATCTTGTCTACATGAATGGGTCACAAAACTATGGCCTGTAAAGTATTTTTGTTCAATTTCCATGTTTTCATATGCTGATACCCCTTGCTATTCTTCAACTTTTACTCTCTCAAAATTGCCTCACCTGGGAAGCTATGTTTGGGCATTAATATCTTTAAGTGTTATTCCTGGCCTCACCAATCTTTGTAGAATGGAAGACAAACATGTTCTCAATATGACTGAACCATTAAACGTTAGCACTGCATGCCTATTGGTTTTCTAGGAGGTTCGAGATTTAGAAAAACGTGCTGCATTCCCGATTTTTAGGATAATATGTGTCCATTTTCTATACCAATATGGTATCAAACATAATTTTTCTCCAAATGCAATCTTTAATTAATTGTGAGCCAGTATTTGAGTTTCCTACCACTAATGGACAGGAAGATATTCAAAATAAAACATGGTGTGGTTGCATTTTTCAGTCATTTTCATAGGACCATTATGGCATGTAGGGAAAAAAATTAAAGAATAGCAAGTTCCAAAAACATATGAAAGTATAGGATTTGAACAGATATATTATAGGCCTTAGTTTTGGGACCCAACCATTATGTAAACAAATCTGAGACTGTGCTGCAACAACCTTAGCTGATTTGACACAGAATGACCCAGCTGCAGAGGTTCTAAGTTAACTACCAGCAAAATATATGGCAATAGCCTTTTTCAGTGTTTGGTGAATAATGAGCCAATTTCTGCATTTGACCTATGATAAAAATCACTAAGCCCGCTCAAAAAAATTGGAGACATTTTTTTGACTTCCTAGGGACCCCAAGAATCAAGATATAACACTCTCCAAAAATGTACAAAAAATAGATATGGCTTCATTAACTTTGATACATAGTCCCCCCTACTATACATGGAAATGCATTACCTAATACAAACTACAGCTCTAATTTGTGTTTGTTTCAGGTCTCAGTTCTGGATGGACCTAATGAATGATCTGAGGGAGAGACACCTCTTCAATGGCAGTCATGAGCACACATGCCTAGTGCGGTTTGTTTTCATGGATGTGCTACAGAGGCACCTTGATGAATGCAAGGAAAAGTGGAACACACATACAATCAGACCTGTTAAACAGTCTCGTTGTCCATCTGGCAAGCCAGATGTCATCTACTACCTGCCTCACAGGTTTGTTTTAATCAATTAGAAGTATTTTTATATTTTAAATTAAATTAAACTAAATACCGTTGCCTGTTGAGTAGCTTTCAGTCAAAACATTTTTCCCTGACAATCAAAATTCTGTCTTTTATTCATATCGTCATCCATCACTCAATTTCTACACATTTTCAGTGTGACAAAAATTACTTTATTTCCAAACTTCAGTCACAAATTGATAAGTTTCCAGTAAATTCACATACAACACAACATTTTGATACCAACACCTCTCACAAGTGCTTCTCACACTGGATGAACTTAACTTCAGCACCAGCAATTTGGTGAAACAGTTGACAGTGTCATGCGCACCCAAGGCTCACTGATACACGTGGTGAGTAAAGGCGAGTACGATCCCACAGAGGACCTACTGTGGCACAAATTACTGAATGTTAAAACCACTTATTAGCCAGCTGGTTTTGTGGTTGTGGCTGATCTATGTACATTTGCTGCCCATGTGCTCAGAATTAGTGTGCCAGTGAAAATATAATCAAATGTAAATGTCATGTTGAACTGACAAGCATATTTTACTCCCAGGTTTGGTGGAACAGACTGTGGGTTCCCAGTCTCACAGGAGGAACTGAGTGTGTTTATGGTTGAGTCAACCTTCAGTCCATGTGGAGATGACCATCTGCAGGCACACTTTGAGGACCTACAGAGACAGGTCCAGAGTGGTCTGATGCAGCCATTTACCTGGGAGTCCTGTGTAGACAACTACATTAGATTGAAGAACATGGCTGATATATAATTAAATGTGAGTCCAACTTTCACAGAACAAGTTTGAAAATGGAGGTGGCAACTGCTTAAAACATTCAACATCACACCTTGTTTTCTAATACCAACTTTAAAATTAGTAAAGTCCAAACCCAGGAGAGTTTTGTATTCCAAAGTCCATGTCTTTTTTAAACTGATCATAAGTCTTGGACATTGGTATTTCGATTGTGTTTGCACAGGTGCTGCTGACTGGGAAGCAAGACGTCGACTGAAAAGTCAGTTTTGGTTGTGGATGAATTCCAAAGGGGAGGCAGTGTGTTCAGTCCGGTGGCAAACATCAGGATGTCCTGGAGAGAGAGTCCCACTTGTCGTTCTAAAAAAAGAAGTACTGGGATTAGTTGCATATTACAGTACAACTGAAATAAAACATCAATGCCATAGAAGATCAAGATGATAACAATTGTTCTAATTAAAATAAACCTTCTGTCTCAAGAAGATAGTCTCTCCAGAATCCCACTGCTCTGGTTTCTTCATGTCGTCTTGTGCTGCCTTTTTCACTGAGCTCAACCTCAAAGATTTCCTCCAATATCTCAGATGTGAGCTGTTCCACACTTGAGAACATAAAGGGTCTGAACACAGATGTATGCTGCTCCAAAGCATGAATGACGTTCAGTGTTGCAAGCCCATCCTCGAATCTAGAAAACATTCAGAGCAATCGATGTCTCTAAGATGATAACGACGGCAGCTTTTTGAAGGATCAGCCCCATCTGTCAGCATTTACATGCTTATAATAATTTCAATCTTTTAATTACCAATCATTTAGAGCAAGTAAGTTTTCATATTCACCCAGTGGCCGAAATTAACTTTTTCACTATCCTGCCAAATGGCTAGCGAATGCTTGAATTTTGCCAGCCATTCAGTAGATTGCCCTTTCTTTACTGAGTGAAATAAATCTACTAGCCTCTTGCATATTTAATCAGAATTAGGCTTGTGGCAGGTGTTATTTCAGACCCCAAATTTACCCCTTTGACATAGACCAAGATGATATGTTACATGATGTCAGTGAAAATTAAATTCTCTCAAAAATACAGGAAGAATACACCTGAGATGCAACTGCACTCTTGTAAACCCTAATTCGTCTTAGTATCACAAATGGTCATAGCATGCATGATTTTTGGCTTTCTAATAATTCATTTACATACGCCAACTGCAGGCTTCAACTTCTATGTGTCTAAGTTTAATGAGGTGGAGGAGAGCAACAACACATATGCCAAAAAGCTTCAAAGGAATTCTTTGTGAAAAAAACTAAAATTCACTGACTTAATTCCTTTATTAGCCTTTCTTGTAGACCTGCCAAATATGCTTTCTAAGAGGTTGTCATTTTCTGAATCCTTAGGGAAATACCAACCCTTCATTCGTAGCAACATTACATTAGTATTTCAAATTCCAATCAAAGAACTGAATGTACATATTGAACTTTGTGAAATTTGGTAGATATATTACCTTTGTATTGCAAAATGGTTGCGGTAAATGATGTACCACTGCATGAAATCCTTTATTATTTTGTTTTTGTCATCCACACTGTCAGGGTACTGAAAGCAACCGACAGTCTGCAACATGCTGGAATGTCTGTCGATTGACTCGTGTAGTTCATTCAGTGTAGCTGCGTTGGATATCTAGGGTAGAGAACAGTAACCATAAACATTAAGCAATATGGTGGGACACTCCCATATGACAGAGGAAGGAAGTACTTTATAATAAATCTCTCTCTCTCTCTCTAGGACTTTGGATATACTTGAGAGTTAGGTTGATTTTTTTTTTAACTGTGGGGTCATGGTTGGATTTTTTAAGAGGATTAACTGATCAACTACTGCATGTTTGAAATGGGTTGTAACAGTATCTGAGGACAGAGAGTTGTTAATTATGAGAATACAGGGACCTTCATTGTCCAAAATTTGTTTCAGGAGCTGAGAGGGCATGACACTGAAGGAGTAGGTTGTAGTTTTTCGTACAAAAATGTGTATATAACAATGTGTAATATAGCAGTTTGGTAAAAAAAAAAAAAGAAAAAAAAAAGAAAGAAAAGAGTTAAATTAGCCTTGTTAATATGCCAACCTACCTCAAGCAGGCAAGCTCTCATGATGTCGTCAGTTATATCTTCAATCTTTGCTTCAGTGTCATTGTTTGATCTTCCTGTAAGGTGCTGGTAGAGCATCTCTCAGGAAGCGAGGACCTGGACCACCATGAACTATAGAGGTTGCAATCATCCTCCCAGCTTGAAAGTACTCATCATCTCTTGCAGCTGTTAATATTTTTTGTCCAATTAGTACCACATTAACCAATAGTTACCATGTTCTCATGACAAATTCTAAAAACATCCCTCTAAATAACATCATTACCTGCACTGTCAAACGTGAGATATTTCCTGTCCTCTGGGCCATCAAAGATTCTTCGGGTTCTCAGGGAGTTCATTAGGAGGGTCAGGAACTCCAGCTTGGGACCACCAGTGTCCACTCCATCCTCAGCTCGCCCCTCATCATCGGTGAATTTAACCAAGATCTCATGAGAGGGGTCAAATGAAGCACGTCTGAAGCCACGGATTGCTCCGTCCCACACATTGGCTCTGTTAATATTGAATCTGCGGTACAATGTTTTGTTTGTCTTTGCAGAGAGTTCTGAGACGATATCAGCAGCAGTCAAGTCCTCTGTGCTGTAAAAGAAGAAGTGGCATACTATAATTTCAAATAATAAAGCCACAAATAATATTCAGAGAGATACTAAGTAGTAGGAATTCATACCTTTCCTCTACAGAGTGCTCCATGTGTTCTTCTGGCTCTGACTCGCTGTCAATAACAACTGGTGCATACACATTTGTGTAGTTGCTGCAGTAAGGGGACAGTTGAGTAAATATTTTCAAATACTCAATATGCGTTTAAAATTTAATCTACAAAAAGGATGGCAATCTTCCTCCCATTTCTTTGAAAAATATTAGGTTTAAAACATAAATTTCCATTCCATTTGACCTATCCTGCACACTGCTTGTAAACATTTAACAAAGATGTAACAAATAATGATTGAACAACACAAAATGTTTGTGTGAGTTTTTCCTGAGGGTTTAAGTCAGGGGAGTCATTTGAAAATGTGCAAAAAAGAAGAAGTGCTTTATAAGCTTCTTGATACCACTACTCATTGTGAATGGGAGCTATATAAATAGACATCATCTGTAAAGGTTGTAACTGTCAATACAGCTTACTGGTAGAAGTTGTTCTGGGCAGATTTGACCTGTTCCTGGACTTTGGTTTGTCCTCAATCCTAGTTTTACAGAAGAAATTACAGCAGTTAATTTAATGACAGTGCCATTGGCTTAGCAAAATAGTAAACATCACATGTTGGTTGGCATTTTATGATTTCATGTTCACATATTGAACACTACAAGGTATGATTTTTTAAATAATGAATCTTACTTGATCAGACGCTGGTTGTGGGTGTCTAGAAGGTCTGGAAATACCAAAAAACAAATTAATTTAAGTGCTGTACTGTCAATATATTACGCTTCTTATGCAACAGGATATCATTTCAACAATGTTGTATTTTACCCAGGGAAAATGTGCTCCATTCTTGGTGTGCTCACTTCATCTGGCTCATCCCACACCTGCATACAACACACAAATGGCAGATTTGATCAAATGAAAATATTATCAATTAATTTGACTGAAAGAGAAATACCATGATAGATGCAAACTGACCACGGTGTCACAAAGTGAACTGTCTCCAGATTGCAAATCAATATGGACCACGCTGTCATCGTCACTTGAAGACTGTCCACTGCAACCTTTGAAAACAATAATTGTCATGATTACTGTTGGTATAAAGATGAATTTCTTTCATCTTCACAATTGTACCTGTAATTAAATGTAATTTGGAATCCTTAAATCCTACATTTCCATCAGTCATAAATATTAAAATTACAACTCACTATGTAAATTGGTGAAATGGTAGAATCACACAGTACATGCACATTACAGTGTCCACCTATGCCATCAGTCAAGGTAATTACAGTTAACTGAAGCTAAATAAAACTAAATAATAATAATAATAATAATTAAAACTGCAAGCAGGGATGAACGGGTCATCGCAGTCCACGCGCGTCGGCCTACGGCGCCGTCGGACTGCGCGCTCACCTGTTAAATGCATGTCACGACGGAGAGAAATCGAGCAGTAAACGTCATATCCATTGGGACGATTTTTGTCTTACTTCCTGTGT
The DNA here is from genome assembly GCA_903131615.1 of Diplodus sargus. NCBI lineage: Eukaryota > Metazoa > Chordata > Actinopteri > Spariformes > Sparidae > Diplodus > Diplodus sargus. The sequence goes on from CAEMYA010001259.1 coordinate 86,867, forward strand.
CCAGTGGGTGGCGCTATGGGTTTGACACAGTTTTGATGCACAGATATATGCAGGGTGATTCCCGCTGCATTCCTGAGATATTTGGCGCAGATAGGACATTATATGGTGAAGTTACGAGGACTTGATGCTTCATGGCGAAGGATTTAAATGAACTGCACCACCACGGCCAGCAGCTATGTCAGGCTGGGGTGCCGTTGGATTGCGTGCTCACTTGTTACTTTCATGTGATGCTGAAGAGAAAACAGGCAGTAAACGTTATATCAATCGGATGATGTTTGTCTGACTTCCTGTGTCCAGTTGGTGGCGCTATGGATACGACTCAGTTTTGATGCAGAGATATATTCAGGGTGACTCCCTCTACATTTCTGAGAGATTTGGCGCAGATTGGTCATTGTATGGTGAAATTTCGAGGACTTGATGCGTCATGGCGAAGGATTTAATTGAACGATACCACCACGGCCAGCAGATGTGTCAGGCTGCAACGCGGTCGGATTGCGCTCTCACCTGTTACTGCATGTCATGCTGGGGAGAAAACAAGCAGTAAACGTCATGGCAACCGGATGATGTTTGTTTGACTTTCTGTGTCCAGTGGGTGCTATGTTATGAAACAGTTTTGACGCACAGATATATTCAGGGCAACTCCCTCTACATTCCTTAAAAATTTGGTGTAGAAGGGGAATCGTATGTTGAAGTTACGAGGACTTGATGCTTCATGGTGAAGGATTTCAATTGACCGCCCCACCATGGCCAGCAGTTATGATGTAGGCGAAGGCTTTGAAAAGGTTTTCATCTTTAAGGTGTGTGGATGATACTGAGTGACTGTGAAGTCTGTTGTGTTAAATCTGTAGGAGAATGTCATTACAGTGCAAGGATTGGAAATATTTCAAAATGGCGGCCAAAAGCAAAATGGCCAAATCAGTATTGATGCAGAGATGAGATTCTTAATTCCTGAAAGGGACAGCGGTCAAGTGAGCAGGTTTGGCGAGCATCCTGCAGTAGCTGTGGTATGTGTTATTTAACCAAAGAAATCACTCAGTTGTTTCAAATTGCAGGTGAAGCCACTGGGTTCATCGTGGAAAAGCCAGGCAGAATCACATCCACACACATGTTGTTGCCTGCCACATTCACAGGGCAGACACAACACTCAAATTGCATTCTTAGCAAATTGGCTTATATGAAAATTGTGTGCTGTGGCTAACTGCCACTGACTTATCCATTATGTGTTGCTAAACATCACCCATCAATTATGCCATGTTGTACTGTGCAATTTTGAGAAAACTACCTGCAAATGCCATGTACATCGTCATCATTGTCAAGCTTGGGATACATGTGATTTGAAAGAAAACAATGCCATCTCGTGGACATCTCGGATAAAACACCCCATACATTGCTGGTTTCTTACCCGTCGGATGGACACTCACTTGTTACTTCCATTTGATGCTGGGGAGAAAACAGGCAGTAAACCTCATGTCAATCAGATAAGGTTTGTCTGACTTCCTGTGTCCAGTGGGTGGCGCTATGGATAAGACTCAATTTTGATGCAGAGAGATATTCAGGGCGATTCCCTCTACATTCCTGAGATATTTGGTGTAGATAGGACATTGTATGGTGAAGTTACAAGGACTTGATGATTTGAAGATATTCCCATTTACTTTCCATTGACACTAATTAGACTGCGACCAGAGTGCCACCTATTGGCCGATTCGCACTAAATTTTACACAGACCATCATTTTGCCATGGTACATAATTTTGAGCATTTACGTGATAATCAGACAGTACTTTGTAAAGATATGCAAGATTGTCTGTTTTTAACACAATATGCAGGAGTTTGCTGTTTTATATTTCGGGCATTTTATGGACTATCTAAATGCTTTTAATAACCTTTTGTCAGGAGGGACTACAGATGCTACATCCAAAGTTTGGTGCATATCGGTCAAATCGTCTAGGAGGAGTTCGAAAAAGCAGGTTTTTAACTTTTCAGGATTTTGCGAATGGAAAATTACCGCAAAAGTTGGTGTGGTTTACACCATACAATTCAGCTGAATTGAGTGAATATGTAGATATAAGGTTCAACAATGTGCAACACATTATGTGGGAGTTGTGTGTCAAAAACTCTTCACGTGGAAAATAGCATTTTTGGTGTGTGAATTACAGGGGCCATTCTCGACCACCCCTATGAATTTCATTTCCATAAGTGTTATGGTGTGTGCACAGTGCCAAATATAAAATTAAACTTAAGATTAATTAAGAAAAATGTTAAATTTAGAGAAAAATATTATAGTATTAGTGAAGAATATCTAAACTCTGTCTTAATCCAAGCAGGTTTATTTTGAAACAAGGCTTACTTCATCTTAAAACTAAACCTTAAAACCTAAAGCCTGTCCTTATTTTTATACATCTTACAGAAATCACAACCAGAATGACTTATAGGCAGTGTTGGGCACGTTACTTTTAAAAAGTAATTAGTCACAGTTAATTCTCCCAAAATGTACGTGAGTAAGTAACACAATTACTCCACTGTAAAAGTAATTAGTTACCAGGAAAAGTAACTATTGCACTACTTTTATTTCTTCCCCCTTTTGAGCTCGGCAGTCATTTTAGCGTACTCTGCATCTACATATGTATTTAGAAAATGTCTTTCTGCATGGCGGACCGTCACCTGCTCTCCCAGATATTTAGTCAATGAGGCTCTGAAGTAGTCTGAGTAAACGAACGGGAGTAAGTTCTCAACAACATACCTGCTATGATTGAATTCAATTCAGTCTGTGTCACAAGTTATTGTGAAGCTGTTAGCGGAGCTCACGTTAGAGTCGGAGCAGACAGCGTCCAAACGGCTCTGAAAGCTTCCAACACAGCAGAACACACCGCACACAAATGTTCCCTATCTCGTCCGAGTCTCTCCAAGCGCTTCAGACGTCCAACGGTTGGGCCGGTGTGTTGCTTCCTTTAGCCACACCTGGACTGCTATCATCATCAACAGCGTCAGCAACGGAGTGTTTGGGAAGTGTTATTTTTTTAGAAGCGTGTGCTGCTGAGAGATGCTTCATTAGTTCAGAGTTGCTTACAAGGGACGTAGACAAAGGAGATTAAAGTGGTGTCTGTACTTTCACTTTGAAAATGTTAACTTGCCCTCCGGACTCGCCTTGCTGCAGTTCACCTCTGCTAGTTTCTGTGTTTGAGGCTGCTGTGCGCGTGTGTGTAAACTGAACATTGCCACTGATTGGCTTACGAACTCTCACTCAACGTTAGAGAGCCAATCCAATAGTTGACCCGCCCCTCTCTGCTCCCTCACCGGAGGAAAATAAACCAGCCCTGCTGCTCCGGTGGCTGAGAGCCAAGTCGGTGACAACAGCTTCAATGATCAGCTTCAGTTTGTAACGCGCCACATTTAACAGTCGGTAAAGGTAACGGCATTGCGATGGAAATAGTAATTAGTTAGATTACCCGTTACTGAAAAAAAAAAACGCAGTTAGAAATGCCATTTATTCTAACGTCGTTATTCCCATCACTGCTTATAAGAGCGTTCAACATTTCGGACTGATAAAAGATATCTTTGTGATAGATTCCTCTTTAGTTGCTTTTGAGTACCAGCATTATGAAACACTGAATCTGAGTCCAAAGTTGTTGGCATTTGAGGTGGCAGTTCCCAATGTTGCCCAGGCTACAGAATTTGTAAAAGAATTGACTGCATTTCCAAAGTTTGGTGCAAATCGGTCAAATCGTCTAGGAGGAGTTCAAAAAAGCA
>CAEMYA010001259.1:91934-119479 GCA_903131615.1 Diplodus sargus
ATAATTTTTCCAATTACAATAGGGACCTCACAGGTCGATGACCTGCTCGGGCCCTAATAAACATTTGAAAAACAATAGGGTCCTTGCAGGTTCAATGATACAATTAAAGAAAGTCCATGCAGTCCATGAAAGTCCATGCAGCATCACACGGTCTGCTCACTGACTGGTCTGCTGCATTTCAGTGTGACTGAGCATTTCCTGACTTGTTCACTGCTCGTTGTCTTTGCACCAGTAGAGGGTGCTGTTGCACCTTTACCTGTAGAGCTTTCTTACAGTTTCTGTGGCTGCACACATGCTGGAGCAATATCAGAGACAAAGTGGAAAATGTCCTCATAAGAATGAATGGGAAAATGCCTCCCAAATAATACACACCCATTATAAAATCAGAAGATGGCCTAAAAATCCTTAAATGTAAAACTGTGATGAAAAAAAAAAAGCTGAATACATGCCCAATAGTTCAAGGTCTTCTGACTCCTTAGAAGGTGGAATGGTGTCTCTCGCTCAAAGCATGAGATAAAAGGAGACGTTAAAAGTCAAAAAGTTTTGAAGAGGATTTGAAGATTTCCCCATTTACCTTCCATTCACAATGATTAGACTGCCACCAGGTCGCCACCTATTGGCCGATTTGCACCAAATTTTACACAAACCCTCACCAGACCATGGAACACAATTAGCAAAAGTGTTGTGGTAATGGGAATGTATTTGGGGAAGATATGGAACAATATCTGTTTTGAATGCAATGTGCAGGAATTTTTTGTTTTATGTTTTGGGCGTTTTTTGTGCTATCATAATTCTTTTATTAAAGTTTTGTCAGGAGGGTCCACAGATGCTTCATGCAAAGTTTGGTGCAAATTGGTCACATCGTCTAAAGGAGTTCGAAAAAGTAGGTTTTTCATTTGGCGCGATTTTGCGAATGGAAAGTTACTGCCAAAGTGGGCGTGGCCTACACCACACAATTCAGCTGAATTCAGGGAACATGGAGATATAAGCTTTATTAATGTGTAACATATTATGCAGGATTTATGGGCCAAAAACGTTTTTTTTTTCAAAATGGCGCCCCCTGCTGGTCATTTTTGGTGTGTGAGTTACAGGGGCCATTCTATAGCACCCCTATGAGTTTCATTTCCATAAGTAATATGGTGTGGGCACAGCGCCAAATATTAAATTATACGGCCACCAGAGCGCCACCCAGTGGCTGATCGATAAACCCTTTGTCAGCTATCCTCAGGAAGGCACTGACAGTAATTGTTCAGACTTTCGTGTTAATCCGATGAACTGTTGTGGAGATATAAAATACTTCAATTTTAAGAGCGCCACCTTATGGTCATCACCTAAAATTTTGCACAGGTCCTCAGGGCCCTATGGGTAAGTAGTATTCTGAGTTTCATGTAATTCGGACACACCAATGTGAAGATATGCATCACTTCCTGTGTGTAACGAAATCTGCAGGAAGTTGTTAATTAATAACTTGAGTATCGTTTGATCTATCAAAATTCTTTTAATAACTTTTCGTCAGCAGGTTCCACAGATGCTGTGTGCCAAGTTTCGTGCAAATCGGTGAAATTGCCTGGGAGGAGTTCGAAAAAGTAGGTTTTCGACATTTTGCCACGTAGCAAAAAAAAACGGTGGCGAAAATGGGCGTGGCCTATACCACGAGGTTCAGCACAATTCACTGAACGCATGGATATAAGGTTTTTGAATGTGCGACAAAGTATATGGGAGTTATTAGCCAAAACGCACTTTCCTTAATAACAGAGCCACCTAGTGGTGGAAATTCAGGACGACAAAAGATTATACAATTTTTTGCCAGGTGTGACTTATATTCTAAGTTTGGTGAGTTTTGGGGTATGTTCAGGCAGTGAAAAATGCGATCATTTTGGACAAAGGAAAAAAAAATAATAATCATTACGATAACAATAGCGTCCTCGCTGGCAGGTTCCCTGCTCGGGCCCTAAATCATTGCGATTACAATAGGGTCCTTGCAGGTTCCCTGCTTGGGCCCTAATAATAATCACTACGATTACAATAGGGTCCTTGCAGGTTCCCTGCTCGGGCCCTAATAATTTTTTTTATTACAATATTAAAACACAGGTCGATGACCTGGTCGATGAACTGCTCGGGCCCTAATAACTAGAACTGCAAGCAGTTCTAGTTACTGGGACCCCGTGCACCGCAGAGCCCACGGAAGTTGGAGGACGCAAGGACACAGGCCAATGTCTGAGCCGTGGTATAGGCTGAATGTGTTCCGATTTGGATTTCTTGTTATAAGCCACGCACATATTGACCAGTCATGACCACCTTCAAGATATGGCCTCAGGATTGGCCCTATATCATACAACCAAATTTCATAAAAATCGGTGTAGAGAGATATAAACTTCCTGTCTTTTTAGTGCCCCTTAGTGGCCAAACTTTGCCAAATTCGGCTCATCCCTTCCCAGTCTCATGGCAACCAAGGATCTCAAATTTAGTGTTAATAGCATTTAGTTTGACCAAGATATCAAACAGTTTCCATTTTTATAGCTAGCTACAGAAATTTGTTTGTTAATAATTTGTTCCTTTTTTTCATCGAGCAAAATTCTTTTGATAACTTTAGACCAGGTCCAGCTGAAGAGTGTACATGGCAAGTTTCACGTAGATCGGACAAAATCCCAAGGAGGAGTTCGAAAAAGTAGGTTTTGAATATGTGGCGCTTTAGAGAACGTAATGTGCAGCACAAGTGGGCGTGTCCTATGTCAGAAAACCCAGCTCTATTCAAGGAACATATGGATATAAGGTTTGCAAATGTGTTATTTAAAATGTGGAAGTTACATGCAAAAATGCGATTGCATCCATTACAGCGCCACCTAGTGGAGTACATGTGCAATTTTTGGTATGGAAGAACGGTGTCCTATTCTATCTGTACCATATAAATGTCAAAGCTCTCAGCATAATAGTTCGGCTGAAATTAATGTTTGTTGTTTATCTTGTACTAAGCCATGCCCACATTGAGCAGTCATGACCACCTTCAAGATATGGCCTCAGGATTGGCCCTACATCATACCGACCAAATTTCGTAAAAATCGGTGTAGCCGTTCAAGAGATATAAACTTCCCGTATTTTTAGCGCCCCCTAGTGGCCAAAATTTGCCATATTCTGCTCATCGCTACCCAGTGTCATGGCAACCAAGGATCTCAAATTTGGTGCTAATAGCATTGAGTTTGACCAAGATATCAAACAGTTTACATTTTTATAGCTAGCAACAGAAATTTGTTCTTTAATAATTTGCACATTTTTTGACCGAGCAAAATTCTTTTGATAACTGTAGATGAGGTCCAGCGGAAGAGTGTATGTGCCAAGTTTCATGCAGATCGGACAAAATCCCAAGGAGGAGTTTGAAAAAGTATGTTTTGCATATTTGGCCATTCAGCAAGCGAAATGTACAGCAGAAGTGGGCATTTCCTATGTCAGAAAACCCAGTTCTATTGATGGAACATATGGATATTAGGTTTGTGAATGTGTTATTTAAACTGTGGAAGTTATAGGCAAAAACACGATTGCATCCATTATAGCGGCACCTATATTCCAATTTGCACCAAATTTGGCACAGAGCCTCTGGATGACTTCAGGAATAATTGACATAAGTTTGATGTTGAAAGCATTTAGTTTGACCGAAATATGAAACAATATGTGTTTTTTAGCTAGCAAAAAAGATTGTTTGGTTATAACTAGCAGATTTTTTGGAGTGCCAAAATTCTTTTGATAAATTTTTATCAGACACTTCTGGAGATTGTATGTGCAAAGTTTCAGGCAGATGGTGCTTAAATTGTAGGAGGAGTTCGAAATAGTAGGTTTTTCATATGCGGCAGTTTAGCGAACAAAATGTGCAGCAGAAGTGGGCGTGTCCTATGTCAGAAAACCCAGCTCTATTCGGGAACATATGGATATAAGGTTTGCGAATATGTTATTGAAAATGTGGATGTTACAGGCAAAAACGCGATTGCATCCATTATAGCGCCACCTAGTGGAGTACATGGGCAACTTTTATTTTGGAAAAACTGTGTCCTATTCTTTATGTACCATATAAATTTCAAAGCTCTCAGCGCACTAGTTTGGCTGAAATTATTGTTTGTTGTTTATCTTGAAATAAGCCACGCCCACACTGACCAGTCATGAGCACCTTCTAGATATGGCCTCAGAATTGGCCCTACATCATACCGACCAAATTTCGTAAAAATCGGTGAAGCCGTTCAAGAGATATGAACTTCCCATATTTTTAGCGCATTTAGTTTGACCAAGATATCAAACAGTTTACATTTTTATAGCTAGCTACAGAAATGTGTTTGTTAACAATTTAGCTGCGCTCTAGAACGCCGCTAGTCTTCCTGGGGTCCACATTTAGTCTTCCTGTGGTCCACATTTAGTCTGCTTGCATATGCGTTCCCTCGGCCCCTCGGGCTTGGCCCCCTAATTACAATGGGGTTCCTAGCACCGCTGGTCCTAGGAAACGTGTCTGCTTGCATCCGCATTTCCTCGGCCCCTCGGGCTTGGCCCCCTAACTCGCAGTGAACAAGTCAGGATATGCCTAGTCACACTGAAAGGCAGCAGACCAGTCAGTGAGCAGACCGTGTGAAGCTGCATGGACTTTCTGTGTGTTTCCCTAATGATGTGTGCATCCTTGAGGAAATGTAAGTGGTTTCTGCTTGTAGTCATGGATAATTTGATCACTATTGCAGTTTATGAGTTAGCTCAGTAGCCTGTGTCTCAGTAGTAGCTAGCTGCCATTTGCTAGCACTGCAGCTACATTTGGATTGTGAGGACTTTATGATGAATATTTCAGTCAGTCATGTGGCTGCGCCACTCACTCAGCTCACCTCCACTAATCTCCCTTTCCTCTGGACACCTGACACTGATGAGGCTCCTTGGAAGGAGCTGTCCTCCATGGCTCCGTCCCTGGCTCATCCGGATCCGGGTTTCCAGTACGTGGTGGAGGTAGATGCCTCGGCCACCGGAGTTGTAGCAGTGCTGTCTCAGCGACTGACCAAATGCTTCATCCCTGTGCCTTTTTCTCTCGTTGTCTCTCCCCTGCCGGAAGGAATTACGATGTGGGGAATCGGGAGCTGTTAATGGTCGTCCTCACCTTCCAAGAATGGAGACACTGGATGGGTTTGGGGCAATACATTTAAAATATAATGTTTTTGGACTTCTGACAGCTGTGTGAAATTGATGAAACCTTTAAATCCCTCTCAACAAGTAAAAAACTGAGTAGTTATCTTTGATTCACATCTGAGCTTTGAGCCTCACATAAGAAATCTAATGGCTAATCTAAGACTGCATGTTATCATCTTAAGGACATTTCCAGGGTGCTGCCGTTTGTCTGTCAAGTGGAAACAGAGACATTAATGCATGCTTTTATTACACACATAATTGACTATTGTATATTGTATTGTATGCTCTACTCTCTGGTCTACCTACAAAGAATATTACTCAGCTTCAATAACTTCAAAACTCAGCTGCACGTGTGTTGACGAGGACTAGAAAGAGAGCACACACTACACTGATCTTTAAATCTCTGCAGTGGCGGCCTGTTAGCTTCAGAATTGATTTAAAGATCCTTTTACTCATTTATAAGCTCTTAACGATCGTGGTCCTATCTATTTACATGACAAACAATGTCATGGGATGTCCCCAAGGCTCATGACGTTCAGTGTTGTCTTGTAAGCTGCAACTGTTTTGTCCTATAAAAATACTACAGGAATGTGACATCAAATTATAGCTGCATCAGTATATTACATAACATTCTTACCCCCACATGGTATCGCATGCAAATCAGTATGATATCACAAACCGCAGCATTTCAGTGCCTCATACGCAACACAAGGACTTTTACACTGCAAAGACATCACTCACAAAATCACAATGATGATCAATGATCGCAGATAGTCAACGAGTGCATACAGGAGTTTATCAAATTGAGTTTCAACGTTAAAAAAAATAAAACACTAATCCTCTGAAAGGTTGGATAAGATAGTTGCAGATGACAGATGTGCTTCAGTTGTGTGTGTGTGTGTGTGTGTGTGTGTGTGTGTGTGTGTGTGTGTGTGTGAGAGAGAGAGAGAGAGAGAGAGAGAGAGAGAGAGAGAGAGAGAGAGAGAGAGTATTGTGAATGCTTAGATCCATCCTATAATAAGTGTGTCAATGTGAGCCTGAACATGTGTGTGTCGCAAATATGGTTAAAGCTGCTGTATTATGATTGGCTGCTGCCCACACACACTCAATATGCACCCTGCTGGCACTGAGATGTGTGCATGAGAGAGAGAGTGAGGGAGGGAGAGAGTCTGGGATATAAAGGGGGATGACAGAAATATAAAAAGAGGAGAGAACCACAGTGGTATAGGAACAGGAAGAGACCAATCATTTACTTTTCATAACAGTGCCACCAGCTGACATCACGCCACTCTAACAGCTGCATCAGCAGGTAAGACACCACTTTTCTTATGTTTGCTGTGCACTAAAATTTAATTTTGTGCAGGCTGTGACATACAGAATACATACATATATATATAAGAATATTAACTGTGAAAAGTATTTCAGAAACTGTTTGTAGTCCTCTGTGCGGTCTATACATTCAGAAAGAAATCCATCTGAGGTGTTCTGTTGTACAGTTTTCTGATGCAACCTGAGCGATAACACAATCTGGTGTGTATTTCATGCAAACTCATATGTAAAGTCAAACCAAAGATAAAGCTTAAGTAACATAATGCACAAGGTTCCTGCAGAACATCGACATGCAGCTCAAGGTTGTCTGTAAAGATTCATAGTCAACATGATATGACAAATGGACAAATGGACAGACATGCATTTAGATATAAATGGTGCTTTTCCAGTGTTCTGATTACTCAAAGTGGTTTGCAACATTTGTCACATTCATCCATTCACACAATGATGCCAGAGGCTGCCATGCAAGGCACCAACCTGCTCTTCAGGAGCACTGCACCGATAATACATGTGTATACATTTTACAGCTGACAAGAAAATCAAACAGATCCCACTGTCAAACTTTAAAACTGGTCATAAAATGAATGGTTATCTACCATTCATTTCATGACAAGTGACAAGCTTCTGAATTCTTTGTTACACCAATGTTCAAAATTCCCCATATTTTATTTATTCTCGGATTAAAAACCCCTTAAGGAACACCGTCACTAAACGAACACCCTTCGTAAAAACGAATAGTTTTTTTTGCTAATAGTTTCAAGCATCTGATCTTAACTATATATACTCACTGTTGGAAAGCTGAGACTGTCGTGATTACTTTAAGCCCAAAAAAGTTATTTCCAGACCATGTAATAGCCTTCTAAACTCACCATGATACAACATTAGAAAGATCCCTCTACCGCAAGAAGCAAGAATGCCTACATACCTTCAGAGTGTTCCCTTTTTCCACAGCTACACATCATGCCACAATTTTTTTTCATAGTTCGCCAAGAGTCCATAGAATGGGAATATTCATGTCATTTTACCCAAAACTAGCTACAAATGTCGAACAAGCAAGAAACCCCTTAGCTCTTAGCTTTCATTTGAGACCAAGATTATGTTTCTAGGTAAAGGGGTTCTCAAGTTATAAGCCTTTGAATCTCAGTAGGCGCTCTTGGAAAGAAAGGACCCAAGCAAAACGCACAGACATGCCTTTAGAAAAAAAATTATGAAAAATCCATTTTTTAGTCTTTTGATTTCAAATTTTGAGTGTAGCAAGCTGAGACCTGTGGCTATGGCCTAGTTGTGTCTGCTGTGTCCATAGACATACCTGAGCCCTTATATCTTATATAGTCAGTTTATTGACATTTGAATTGGACGGAAACCAAAACCTGTGTTCCAACCTCTGTAACTCTGTGTCAGTATGTCATAGGATCACACTTACACTTTTAGAAAAAACTTGAGGGTGTTACCTTTCCAATGGTCCTTGAGTCTCAAACTATGTGGGAGCTGTCATGCTTTTAATTTCGGTATGTCGTTTTGGACAAAGAGCCTTAAAATGGGGGCGTTCATTAAGTGGTTGATCCTATTGAGATTCAAAATGTCTTTTTCAGGTGGACTATGGTCAAGACAGCAGCACACAGACCAAAAACAAGCAGCAAATGACATAAAGACATGAAGATTTACCAGTGTAGGGCATGTGCAGTCAGTGGTCAAATAGTGTTCAGTCCTATTTTCATAATCTTCCATACTTATCACATCATCAAGTTTAAGGTGGCCCTGCAGTCCAAGATGAAAGTAGATTTCACCAAAGACATAGTGGGTTTGACGTGACGTGAAAAATAAAACCCCAAATCTAACGTGACGTGACCCCTAACCCGAACCTATGTAAAAAGGTTGGCTTTTTTTTCATTGTAAAAGGGAGCTGCTCAGCAAATTTCTGGAGCGAAATAATCTGCAGTTAGACAAAAAGGAGTAACAGAGTTAGATTTGGGGATTTTATTTTTTCATTTAGACTACAGCTGGTGTTCAGGCAAACTCTTTGGCAGTGTAATATTCCGGTATTCTTTCACTAGGCGTTGAGGAGTGTGATTCAGCTCTAGTTTGGTGTTAATTGCAACTGCTGATAGTTTTAGCCATCAAAGAACACAGATAGGCCATGGCCATAGGTGAGGGTCGGAACGTAGATTGACTGGTAAATCCAGAGCTTCGCCTTTCGGCTCAGCTCACCTATGGCCATGAACTTTGGGTCATGACCGAAAGAATAAGATCCCGGATACAAGCGGCCGAAATGAGTTTCCTCCGCAGGGTGGCAGGGCGCTCCCTTAGAGATAGGGTGAAGAGCTCTGTCACCCGGGAGGAGCTCAGAGTAGAGCCGCTGCTCCTCCACATCGAGAGGAGCCAGCTGAGGTGGCTCGGGCATCTGTTTCGGATGCCCCCGGGACGCCTCCCTCGGGAGGTGTTCCTGGCATGTCCCGTCGGGAGGAGACCCGAGGAAGACCCAGGACACGCTGGTGTGACTATGTCACCCAGCTGGCCTGGGAACGCCTTGGGATCCTACTGGAAGAGCTGGAGGCAGTGTCCGGGGAGAGGGAAGTCTGGGTGTCCCTGCTCAGGCAGCTACCCCCGCGACCCGGCCCCGGATAAGCGGAAGATAATGGATGGATGGATGGAGAACACAGATAAGGAGGCAATTCATGTATAGTGGTCAGGTTGTTCCTGCCATTACGCTTACACACATCACTATTTACCTATGTGTATATTGCCAGTTTAAGTGTCCTTGGGAACACACTGAGATATTGAAAATCAGTGGATTGGATGTTGGACAAAACATTTTAAGATGACCAAATGTTGCCCGGTCCCATTTATGCCTGACATCCCAATGTTATGAGAAGCAGCTGAATTGCAAGAAGAGCAGTACAGGTATCTCTGTTGGGATCTGCAGAATATTTGTATCTCACACATCACTATAATGCAACATGTGAAAAAAAGCCTATTTAACTGATTGACTTTTGTCTCTTCACTCGAGGGGTAAATTCATGCCTTATTTCATCCCATGGCTCCATTGATCTGTGAGTGTGGAAACACTGATGATGTTAACACACAGTGAAATAAAGGGGGCATGTGTGTGTGTGTGTGTGTGTGTGTGTGTGACAGCTGGCAGCACAGTGTCATCTAGATGTGACCTTATCTTTTATCTACTAGTCAAGGGTTAGCTAATATGCATATTTAGGGTATGAGAGATGAGGAATATCACAATTTACATGGTTGGAAAAGTCTTCAGCATGTAGTACAATCACTCTAAAGCCCTGGGCATAGGCAGTCCAGGCAAATGCTAGATACGCTGTCATCCACGAAGGGGGCTGAAAACGGGGGGGAGAAAAATAATAATAACTAGAACTGCAAGCAGTTATAAAGGGGGGCCAAGCCCCCCCCGCGCGCGCGCAACTCAAACCCCGCGCACCGCAGAGCCCACGGAAGTTGGCCCCAAAGGATGATGGGCTTGGGGAAAAAGTGAAGATACAGGCCAACGTCTGAGCTGTGGTATTCGCTGTAATGGTAAGTGCACTGGAAGTGCAAAAAGCTGAATGTGTGCCAATCTGGATTTGTTGTACTAAACCATGCCCACATTGACCAGTAATGACCACCTTCAAGATATGGCCTCAGGATTGGCCCTACATCATACCGACCAAATTTTGTAAAAAATCGCTGTAGCCGTTGAAGAAATGTAAATTTGCCATGTTTTTAGCGCCCCCTAATGGGCAAAATTCGCCAAATTCAGCTAATCCCTTCCCAGTGTCATGGCAACCAAGGACCTCAAATTTGGTGTTAATAGCATTTAGTTTGACCGAGATATTAAACAGTTTACATTTTTATAGCCAGCTACAGAAATTTGTTCATTAATAATTTGCGCATTTTTTGACCGAGCAAAATTCTTTTGATAACTATATGTGTATATGTACTATATACATTTCAAAGCTCTCAGCATAATAGTTTGGCTGAAATTAATGTTTGTTGTTTATCTTGTAATAAGCCACGCCCACATTGAGCAGTCATGACCACCTTCAAGATATGGCCTCAGGATTGGCCCTACATCTTACCGACCAAATTTCATAAAAATGGGTGTAGCCGTTCAAGAGATATAAACTTCCCATATTTTTAGCGCCCCCTAGTGGCCAAACTTCGCCAAATTCATCATGGCAACCAGTGAACTCAAATTTTGTGTCAATAGCATTTAGTTTACATTTACACTGTTATAGCTAGCTACAGAAATTTGTTCGTTATTAATTTGCGCATTTTTTGACCGAGGAAAATTCTTTTGATAACTTTAGATCAGGTCCAGCTGAAGAGTGTACGTGCCAAGTTTCACGCAGATAGGATAAAATCTCAAGGAGGAGTTCAAAAAAGTAGGTTTTCCAGTTTTTGCGATTTTGCGAAAAAAATTCTAACCGGAAGTGGGCGTGCCCAATCGCAAAGTGATTCAGCTCCATTCAGGGAATCCTTGAATCCAAGGTTTCTGAATGTTTTTTTTTTTTTTTTACCAGTACCATTACTACTATTATTTCGAAATATTATATAAGCCCACAGCAACATAACTTCATGGCAAAGAGTATGAAAGGCGCCATATGTAAGAATGTGGCCAAAAACGGTTACTACACTCAAATTAGTCGTATCTGCCTTCCCCTCCAGACTCGAGGTTGCCAGAGTGGTCACACAATTCTGTTCTCTCGTAAAGATCAAGATGTATTATTATTTATGGTAATGTTAGACGTTGACGAGGGATGCACATATCAGATGGAATAACGTTATGCATGATATTTGACAGAACTGTCCCTCATTTTTGCCTCCCCTTTTATAACTTTATATAGTTTTTGGCAATATACATGCAAAGACCTAAAGAGGACTCGATTTTGGCTAAGTATCAAATGTAAGATTTCGTATTGTCCAGCCACTGCTGGCAAATGCGCCGACAGCGGCTGGACACCGAGCGGACAGTGGCTGGACACCGAGCAGACAGCGGCTGGACACCGAGCGGACAACAGCACACTGGAGACCGGATGCCCGTACCACGACAGTGCCAATGCTGCTAACGTTTGTTTCTATGATCGAAATGAATAACGTTATTACTCAACAGTTCAAAGTATTCGAAATGTCCATCCCCGTCAAACTATGATGCTTACTTAGTTCCCCAAGCTTAACTTACAGGCAGCTGAGACTCTACTGACTGCAATGATTTGTAGACGCCGGTGGGTGGCGCCACATGCCAAAACATGATTTCAAAACATCAACATGATTTGCGGTCTGCAAAAGAATTTTTTTAATGCGAATATTTTGGCTGTACTGCTGTTCTTGGTGAGTTCAGTATGTTATATGAACATTATTCCTGAGTCTATGTGACACATTAGGATGATTTTACAGCCAGTTGCTTTAGATTTCTTACATATTGTACCTTTAAATAACGGAGAGGCCTTTTTTCTGGGTTCCTGGCTCGTTGCTGTCAGGCCTGGACAGTGGCGTCAGTAGGCCTATTTTAGGGGGGATGAAGCCCTAAAGTGAGGCCTCTTCAGGTGTTATTTTACCCGTTGGCTGTGTTTTCCTGCATGTATGTCAGTTAAAATGCATTTAGCTTTCAATCCCCTTTATAAGTAATAGGGTAGTTGTAAGCCTTTGGTTTATTGTGTAACAGTTTATGTCATATTAAGTTTACATCAGTATTAAAGTGCAGTTAAAGTGTATTTTTGTTAATACTCCAAACCTTAGCTTTCCCATATCATTCATAGGCGAAATATATATATATATATATATATATATATATATACACAGGGCTGTAAACTAGTAAACTAGCGGTCGCCACTCGCCAAATACGACTAAAATATTCCCCTGGCAACTTAATTTTGGAGGGATACATGCCACGGGGCGGGTAAATGTTGGTCCCGATGGTCGTAATCCTGCAATAAATTATGCATGATATAGCAAAACATTGTAGTAGCTGTAAAGTGATAGATCATGACGGCAGCAAACGTTAGTGCTCAACCGGTGATTGTTGTGTGTCGCTCTGAAGTAGCTCCCCCGAAGTCACCGCTGTAGAAAATAGTTCCCCTCAGAAGCAACGTAGCGTGCGCGTCACTGCTCTTTAAAAGTTTGGCGCTGTGACTGTAGCCGTTTTTAGACAGAGCACCAAGCTGCCAATTTGCCCCTCCTTTTGGCGGCTCGGTCCGCGGTTTTAGACAGAGGCCGGCAAATTGGGGGTCTGTTTTGGTCCGGCGATTTTCCACATCAGAGGGTACACTTATTTCCGCCTCGACTGCTATCTAAAATTGAGGCGGAAATGTGCCGGCCCGTGGGTGAGGTGGGCGGAGGTGTCAATGACCTGCAATGTTGTGCGAACCACAGCCGGGGAGTTTTAAAACCAGGAAACAGCTGATCACAGCAGTCAGTCCATCACCTCATCCGTGGACATTAAGATGAACAACTGGACAGCCGCTGAGATCCGGGAGATGCAGCGTCTCCTGGATCTCTGTAGCTGTTTGGTTGTGTTAGCTTGCTGTTGCGTCGGCAAGCGAAGGACAGTCGCTACTTTCAAGTTAAAAGCCCCCGCTAACAACCCAGTTCTAAACTCCAATGGGGTGCAGTGTAAAGCTCTTATTTTAAAGACAAATGCTATGTCACCGTTCACAGCCCAACTTCTTCAGCTTCATGTCACGTCACATGTTTACGCCTACCTCAGAGGCGACTTTTGGAAAAGCAGGAATATTACACCTCGGTTTTAGGAAGACAGGCCAGCACATTGCCGCCCTTACCTTGGAGCAAATGTGCCACCTTTTCTATCTGAAAAGGGCTTGTGATTTGAGCACAGCAATGTGGCGACACATTCCCAGTGTGACTAAACCAAAGAGGAAAAACACAGAGGAGATAACAATTAATGAGTGTTTCCTTTGTCAAAGTTTTGCACTGTTAAAGTTTTCAATTTGCAATGTTATGAAATGTAATTAATAATATTAACATTTATTTCTAAACAATACTTTGGCCGCTTTTCTAAGCATGTATTGCTATATAACACTGTTATCTCCATGAAAAGTACTGAAACAGATGTATATGCAACAAAAAGAGGCAATTTATTATTTGGCCGGTAAAAATGTACTTGGCCGGTAGATTCTTTTTTACCGAACAGTTCAATACGCCCTGTTCGTTTCAATGCACAACGGCAAACAACGTATTTTCTGTATGTTTCCCCATCACAAAAATGTTTCAAAAAATGCTCCCCTCAGGAGCAGAGGCATGGTAGCAGCACATTGTTCAGGCTCAGTGCCATGCGCTGCCCATACCGCCTTCGGAGCCAATCAGCATGTCCCTGAATTTCCTAGGAGCCAATCAGTGCTCTGCATGCAAATGTGAAACGCTGAGGAGCGCTGACTGGCTCCTGGGAAACTCAGGGACATTCTGATTGGCTTTGAAGCCGGCATGAGCAGAACATGGCACTGAGCCTGAGCAGTGCAGAAACAATGGCGAGTGAAAGAGACTCCAAAAAGGAAAGTTTGAAGAGGCACCGTCATCGTATTGGTCTGCTGTGTGGGATCATTTTGGATTCAGCTTTGCAGCTCATGGGAGGATTTTCAAAGAAACTGACCTCAAATTTAGACAACATTTTGACCTGAGGTGCACTTGAGAAATGGTTTATGAATCCCGATTTTTAAGAAATAAGTATAACTGAACGAATGAGATTAATCAAATAAAAATCTGCTCCATACATGTATAAAAGGGCCTCATGTAACAATTTGTAGCGATGTATTTATTACTTTTCTATTGGTCATATGTGGGTGGATTGTAACGTGACATCATAAAATGAGACCTTCCTCTTCTCTCTCAGTTGCCTATACAAGCCTGTGGGTGACTTGTTTAAGTTGTTCAATGCTGCTGGATTGTGAATTTTTTTGTGAAGGACTCAAGTTGATTTTTCTCGAGTGCCTCGTGTCAGTGCCTCTCTTCGCTCTGCCAACAGAGAGCAACGGTGGCTAATGATAGTTTAGAAATGAGTCCGCTAACACAAACTAATTGCCTTAGTTGACTTAACAAGTGCAGCATTTACACACAGTGGCCCACATTTATCAAACGAACGCACGGCAGAAAACCGTGCGTACAACCATTTCCAAGCAAACTTCGGCATTTATCAATTTGGAAGTGAGCGGAAGCTACGATCAGATCTCACGTCAGGTCTGAGCTCGTGTACGCTAATCTGAGTGTGTGGATTTGCGGTGCAGCACAGCAAAATCTGACTGAGACTGAAAATAATTATTAAACAAACGTCATGCTGTCATTAAGCATAAGCAGTCACATATTTAGAACAGATCAAAACCGATTATTTTTTACGTTTTTACTGATACCACTTTTTTGTAAAATAAAATATGTAAATAGTCTAACATGACAACTAATTAACGGAATGACTAATAACCCCGCTGGCAAACCTGCTACAGAGAAGGAACGCAGATTCAATAGTGCGCACACACGTACGCGGGTCACAGTGGAGCTGCTTCGGGGTGCTGAAGGGCAGGTGGCTCAGTCTCGGACCAGCAGGGAGAACTGTATACCTCAAAGAAAGTGTGCCATATTATTTTGGCCTGTTCAGTTTTGCACAACATTTCATTAGTGAATGGAGCCTTTGATGTGCCGGCGCTGCCGGGATGTCGATCTCCATCTCGGAAAAGTTTCTCTTCTTGCCAGTGTTTCTTCTCTCCATGTTTGACCTCAGTGGGCGAGGCCTCCGAACCAGGAATATTTAAGGGCGTAACATGTTAATGATGATCGAATTCAGCCGCCGCATTTATCAAGACGCGATCATTCGTACGCTGGAATTGGTCGAATACGAATGTTTCATAAATCACACGTGTGTCCTGTCGTAAGACCAATTCTGCGCACAGATCTGCACCCGTTTTCACGCAAGATTGATAAATGAGGGCCAGTATGTGACGGTATGCACCAACAACAGTGCTGTCGTCGTGTTCGTGACCTGCTGCACCTCTGAAGAGCCACACATGTCGTCGCTGGAGTGGCAGTTCGTTTTTCAAGCTCGTAAGAAGACAAAACAAGTGTAACTTGCTATACAAGTAAACACAGTACATCGAATTACAGCTATGAATAATGAATCATCCATCTTTGCCTGCTACATCTTAGCCTTTGTGGTTTCTGGGCTCTCGTCCTCAAAGGTGTCGGCGTGTAGTATGCTGATAAAAGAATTCTGCGGAGGCAGGCTGAGTGGAATAGTAGAGCAATCTTTATTGAAACAGACCTTGAGCCCTGCGTCCGGATCAGAAGCGGCCGCATTCTGATTTTCTCAAATCTATAGCAACAGCCATGCCAAAATGCTTTGCCCTCTGCTCTCTTGGAAATCCAACTCTTTGGAGATCCACCAAAAGCCACCCCCTGTCTCTTCCTGTGCAAGAGTTTTTAGACCCCCTTTTCCAGTACCTGCCCACTTCTTCTAATTGGTCATTTTTGGGAAATTAGCCAATAAACAAAAGGAGGAGTTTACTTGTCTCCCTGCTCCTCACCCTAACTAATCTAGCTCAGCTGTGGTCTCCCTAAGGTCTTCTCCCCAAATTGACCCCTCTATCCTTCTATGAGAACATAAACGTTTGGGCATCTCCCACCATTTGGCATATGGGCCAACCTCAGGTTTTAGTACTTTATGATAGCTAACCTTTCACACTGACACAGTTGGAAAACCACTCTAGACCCCTTGGGGCTGTGGGTCTCACTCTGTCTGCATTCCTTAACTTACATAAGGAGAAACAATTGATTATGGTTCAGTCTAAACTAAGTAAACTCAAAAATCTGAATGTGTTGTCATCCAGACACCTCACCTTTTTACCCTTTTTTTAAAATACAAAAATGTGAAATTATTATTGGGATCAACTGTGAGACGCAGGTGTTTATCAGTTACTGTTATTGGCTGAAAAAATCCATATTGTGCATCCTGACTTAAAAACATTATAATTGTGAGTACACTTTTAAAAAATGTTTGTCGGGTCCAAAATGATTTTGTTTTTATGTCTGATGTTAAAATTCCGACGATTGGTTCAAGCTCCAACCAAACTTTGTTAATCCATAGTTGAACAGCTTTGGTATCACATTGTATCTGTGTTTTGTTAGCGGTCAGCAGTCTTTATGTATGCCAGTTTGTGGGAAAAAACATGGCTGAGTTCTACAGTATGGTTCCACCACACTGCACTGCCCTGATGTGGGCTAGCGTGACCAACGTTTACGTAACCTAATGGTGGTGACATTAACTTTGTGGGGGGGGGTTTATCAATTATAACTTTAATTTCACAGGTTAAACTGCTGGACATTAGATGCCTCTCAGTGCAAATGCAATGGAGGTTTCAAGATTTAACTTCTGCATGCTGAATATCGACTTCCAAACTATTTGTGATGTCACAAATTGCACTTGTAGGCCCGCCCCTTGAATCAGATTTTCAATAAGCACAGCAAAAATGTCCCCTTTCAGCAATGAATGTGCTGCTGTAGAGTGGACCTATAAAAAACAACAACAGCAGTAACAAGAATAAAAACACATTTATACTTTAAAGAGGTGCTGTGGAATTTCTGTGTTGTGCTGGGAGCCGGTCAATAGTTTTCTGTTTGCAGACTCCACCACTAAACTAACGTAAGCTACTGTTGCTCTCTGTTAGCAGAGCAGAGAGAGGCGCTGAGACGAAGCACTCAAGAACGTGCATTAAGTCCCATCCTTTGGACCGTCGCGAAAAGAAAAGCCACAGTCCAGCAGCATTAAACAAATCATCCAACAGCAATCAAGAGAGACGGAGAAGGTCACTTTAAAATCTGCTCACATATGGCCAATAAAGAACTGATAAATATATGGAAATAGCTTGAAATTATTAAATAGAGCCCCTTTAAGCTAAAATGAGAAAAAAGGTTTCATCTTCTTTTCGGTTCTATTTGTGTTCTATAATAGTCCACTAAATATTGTGGGGTTTTTTTTGGTTTTTTTTTGTTTTGTTTGATGTTCAGCCAAAATAATACATTTTATGCACCCTAGGGACACGTGATGAACATTTATATTTTCGCAATTTGCTGACTCTCTACATACTAAACAATTGATTCATCAAGAATAAAGCCAGTAATAGTGAGTAGCACCCCTATGATTTCTAAGATGAATGAAAGACGTGTCTGGCACCTGCTGATGCAGTTTCCAACCGTAACCGGTTGCATCAGCTTGTTTCAGTTCTGTAGCGAGACTTCTGTTGAAAACAAGTCTGCTTCCTTTTCTGCTGCTTGGTGCAGGTGTCCTTGTTACTGTATGTATGTAAATACTACCAGCCAGCCTGTATCAAAGCAGCCAGGCAGGAGGAATTCCCTCTAAAAAAAAAGAGACTCGCCCTGGATAAGCGCTTCTGAACAAAAATGGCTCCCATGCATCACCCATATGGGGCCCACTTTGCCGGAGTCATTCACAAACTCCGGATGTACAGCATTTTGTGAGGCTACAGTCCCCTCACCAGTGTTTTTCTTTCACTGCAGCACACACGCTCCCTTGTATCACTCCAGTGAACGTTGGCTCTTTTCAATCATATTAACACAGGTGTTATATTTTCATTAAATAATGGATATCACAGCATCAAATAGCTTTGCAGGATGATGGCGTATTAGAGATACTAGTGCATTGCCCGTAGGAAATATGTGTTCCTATAGAAAAGTGGGAGGTTAAGAAGCATTTTCATGGATGGCCAAATGAGGCCGTGTTTGAAGGTGGAACGTCAGGGATATTTATGTTTGTTGTGAAATCCGATATTCCAGGGTATAATTGGTAGTTTTTGACTATTTTTGATTTTGCCATTATATTTCACCTTAAAAACTATTTACTTGGTGTGATTATTTTCAGCACAACCTCACATGTGTGACTGTACAGTTATTTTTTCTTTTTGACATACTGTATTAACACAATGGACCTAAAATCACAAAAAAAAAAACATAAAATCCGAGTAGAAAAAGTTAGATTTTTTTTTACTGTGAAAACCACAAATATGTTTAACAAACCACTTATAACTTAACTTATGATGCAAATACAAATTGTTGTTTGCTAAATGTGTGCATACATTTTAAAAAATGCTTTTAATGCATTTTAAGTCAATGCTCAGGTCTGCCTGAGCTCCTTCCAGTTGAATGAAGAGCTGCACTGCCTGCTCCATATTCAGCTTCTCCTGATTTGACTCATTAAACCAAAAAATTACTCCACGACACACTATACTGAACACTACATAACACACTAACTATACACTCCAAACACGCTAAATGTCACAAATCTCTCAGCTCTCAATATTGCTGTCTCTACACTGACCGTCGTTGCCTGTCACTCATCCGCCGAAGTCCCTCCCACAACTTCCTGTTTCTCTACAACCAAAATTGCTGCTTGAACACTTTCGTGACAAAAGCCTGTTTTTCCGTTTCTTCTGTACCAGACACAAAGCAAACGTGACGGCAATGTTCGTGAAAAGCGTGGCGGACATTATTTACCCTAAGTCCAGTTTTGAACGTGCCGTTGCGTCCGGTCCATCGCCTCGGGAGGTGGGCCGTCTGGGTGAGCTAGCGGCTAGCAGCGAGCTACACATGAACATCCACAGATTCCGATTCCATTCCATTTTGTTGTCCACGCGTCTCCGCATCTCCTCAGACCCGAACAGACTCGGTCTGGACTCGTTTAGTCTCATTAATCCACAACAGTCAGTTTAGATGCACAGAACAGAATGGGACCAAACCGCCGGCCAACTCCAGGTCCAGCTCGCGCCGCCGCAGGTATAAATCCGCTCTCCTCAGACCCGAACAGACTCAGTCCGGTCTTGTTTAGTTTCATTTATCCACATCGGTCAGTTTAGATGCACAGAACAGAATGGGACCAAACTGCCGGCTAACTCCAGGTCCAGCTCGCGCCGCCGCAGGTATACATCCGCTTGTTTCTTAATGTGTGTCGTAGGCTTGAGCTCTGCAGTGATTTGCAGTCCAAACAAATGCGAAGTTGCACACCACTGAACCAAATGGCAGCCATATTGAAACTCTCCATTCAGTCTGATCCTGATCCGTGGAGATATTTGAGGCACACTCACACACACACACACACACACACACACACACACACACAGACAGACAGAGATTCCTTGCTTTTATAGAGAGATTAGTCCTATGTGTGGCAAGCATCTGTTTTTTTATCATTATTATTGTTAAAATCTAAAATGCAGTGGTCACATACACTTCTTTTCTCTCTTCAGATGCTCTTTTAAAATATTTCACCACCAGCCCAGTGACACAGCATCAGGTGCTCCTGTCCCTCTACCTCTGCACAGCAGAGTGACACAGCATCAGGACTAAAGGCTGTACCAATAGACCCTGCTGACTGGCCATTTCTTCTAACTGACTTCATAAGATGAGAGTTAGTTCACAGAGGACCATTTCAAATAAAAGCAGTTACACAGAGTGTCAACATGACTTTTGTAACAGTCCTAGTCAATGCTGAAAAAATCAAAAGAAGCTGGCTGATGAACTCAAACAGAAATATAGCTTGCACTGCTTCTGCTGCTAAAAGTTTTCTCCAAAATAATACAGATTTAATAAGGAAGGACTGGAAAAATGCAAGCCACTTGCTGAAGGTTCATGAGTATAGCCGGGAGCACAATACCCACGTGGCAACATGGAAGGTGTTGGAGGTCGTTTTGCAAAGCGGTTGACAATAGATAAGCAAGAGATGGCACTTGCTGAGGCTGAGAGATAATATGTTTGCCCAGTGCCTTATTTATATTGTATTTATATCACGTGTTTCTTTCTTATTTGGTGTGATATTTTTGACTTAAAAGAATCAAATCTTGAATACATACATGCAGTTTCTGTGTGAGTGTATGAACATTGATTGTGAAAATGACTGCGATGCAACCAAATTACTCAGGGCCGGCACTGCTAAAACCGTTATGATAATCACACAAACATAGGATCACACTCTGACTGCTTGATTAAAAGTGGAATTTGATACAGTCAGTGAACTCTGAAATGATAATGGTGACAAATCAAAGTAAAAACTGGTGAGAAGAACAGTGTTCTTCCCAAAGACAGTCTCTCAGGTGTTGTGAAAAAATGGTCCAACAGTATTTGTAATTTCCAGTGACTCAATGGAACTAAGTACATTTACTCAAGTTTTCAGTCTAAATTTTGAAGCATGTTGCAGCTCTGACCACCCTGTAATCAACCAAACACCTGCTGTGCCATCACTGACTGCCGTGACATGTGGCAGCTAGAAACAGATTTACCCAACTGAGGAGATTGAACTGGGTAGTGTCTGCCACTAAGTACCAGCCATCAGCAACTATAATCCTCCATCATTACCATATAACCCATGGATTGCATATTCATGATTTCAAAAGAATACATTGAGGCAGGCATGAAAAAGAATACTTGGTCCTGATCCTAGCACACAACATAATAACAACCTATACTGTAATCTGCATAACCTCCATGTACATTTTAATCTATGCTGCATTTAACAATAGTCTCAGAACTGCCCAGTGCACTCCCCAGTTGTTATTTACTGTGAGGGGTTAAAAGCAGCTTGTCACCAGATTAAAACCCAAGCCAGTTCAATAAACATTTTGGAGCTGAAGGTTAAATCTGAGATTTGCTTCCAATAGTGATGTCAGACCACTCATCTCTCTCTCCCCTGTCTGTCTCCATGTTTTCCTATTCATCTGTCTGTCAGTCTGTGTCCCTCTCCCTAATCTGTTGTCCTTATTAAGGGTTGCTGGCACCCAGTCCTTTGTTTTGTGTGTGTGTGTGTGTGTGTGTGTGTGTGTGTGTGTGTGTGTGTGTGTGTGTGTGTGTGTGTGTGCACGTGTGTGTGTGTGTGTGTTTGTGTGCTCTGTTTGGCCAGATGTGCCCTGATGTTCAGACACTGGAGCCTAACCTCAGCTCACCTATCTCACAAACTCTTTTCAGTTGATGTTGAAGGTCATGAATTGACCAGCAGGGTCATTGACATCAATGACTTATCCTGTCATGTAAAGGCACACATGTTTGGACATATTTTGTACATAGCTCCCTTACATATGATGTGGGGAATGATGACGTATATAAAGAGAGAGTGTGTGTGTGTGTGTGTGTGTGTGTGTGTGTGTGTGTGTATGTGTATGTGTGTGTGAAAATGCAGTAATTTGCCATTAACACTTATGGCAGCAGCCATACTAATGATATTTGATGAGCACTAACTTCTGGAAACAAACACATAACTTACACACCTCCAACTTCTGGAGCTGAAGTCACAATTCACAATTTAAGGGGATGTAAACAGGAGGTATATAATGTTGCCATGGAGTTTGTTAGCTGTGAGCTACAACTCGAGCACCATTCGTTTTAGCCTATATTTACTGATATATTGGCAAACTGGCACCATTCAAATCATGCAGAGATAGCTATTAGCAGATCCTATTTGCCATTAATATCAGAGCTGACAGACGACTGTGAGGACTCAAAAGCACGACTGAGACAGAATAGAGCAAGTAATAAAGTTTACTGAAGTCAGGGTTCGGTACACAGAGGGTCAAGCTGCGGGGCAAACAAATCCGGCAGGGGTCAGGCAGAGGCGAAGTCAGGAGGCTCACAGAAAAGTCAAAAACCAGAAAGGCTAGAATAGAGCTAGGAATCAAAAAGGCTGGAAAGCTATGTACAACGACGAAAGACGAACTGGCAACAGACGGGGGAAACCCGGAACTAAAAACACACGCAGGGAACCCAGGTGAGCATAATCAAGGCGGGGAAAGCAATCAGTGAGGAGGACGAAACCATACGAGCAGGGAGAGTGGATCTGAAATGAGAGATGTGAATACACAAGGTAATAACGGGAGAAACCATAATCTTGGGCGGATCGTAACAATTAAGTGTACAGACAAATACCAGTGGACTTCTTTGATACCTAAACTTACTTAACTTTTGATTTTGTTTCAAGGAATCTGAGATTGCAGGTCAACAAGAGAGATTAAATACAGCATATTGAACTGAAGTCTGCTGCATGGTTTATCAGACTGTCACAGTGTGTTGGTGTGTGAGCTGAGGCTTGTTGGTTGAATTGTTACACTAGGCAGAGTTTGCTTTATTTTAAACCTAATTGCTCGACTCTTGGCAATGTATGTGTATGTGCAAACCACAGGTATCTTCAGGATACATTTAAAACTCCATATCGTGACAATGCTATGCTAATGGACTGGTCCGCTTTAAGCACAAAAACTATTGATTGGGGTTGGGAAAGGGTTATTACCTGTTGTTGTTGCCACAAAAAAGGCTTAAAATATCCTGACATCCTGTTAAAGAGTTTTTTTTTGTTGTAACAGACATTGCTGGAAATTGTCCCCATGTGTCCTTTGAAATGTCCTGCTTACAAATGTTGCAATGTTTGGTCCGTCGTACATAACAAATGAAAAGAGGCAACTAATGAGGCGGGATTGTAAAATGATGGTTATTGGTAAAATGACCAGAATGCATCCCCCTTCCCCCAGCAGCAGAGAGAGTGAAACGACAGCAGGGCTGTTTTGTACAATATGTTGGGCTAGTCTTCCTGACTCATTGATCCTTTATCTGCCTGAGGTTAGTGACAGTCAGAATCCGTGACCCCAACTAGGGTTGGGCCAATACATGATTCCATTGTCCATTGCTGATGGCTGACAGTCATCGACTACTGAGCCCTGTACCATCATGACATTTTGATTTTAATTAAACGTGCCCAGTTTGGCAAAGCCAAGATGCTCTGTTACGCTGGTTTCAGCCATAGTAGTTGTGTAATGCAGGAGTCACACCCAGCTGCATGCCAGAGAATCCTTGAGCAAATACTGAAGCCCAGACTGCTCCTCCTCTGCATCAGTGTATGAACGTATGTGTGAATGGGTGAGTGTGAAAGTGTCTGTAGACAGTCTTTCAGCTACCTACTTTACTTCATTTGGTTGTACTTAGGGTGTACCAAATCGTGACAGCATCACATCTCCTCCAATCAGAGTGTGTATTCAGTGAATGCTACATCCCTATAGGCCTAGCCCACTTGTTTGGATGGCTATCTTTACAGTGTGGGAGTCTAGGGGGCCCGCAGGATGCAGTAAGTGCTTGCAGGTGGAGGGATGACTGATGGGGGGAGAGTGAGAGAGAGAGAGAGAGAGAGAGAGAGATGTACAACAGTCTGCCAATACAGATTTAACTCTTCTGCACTGATTCACATCGCTCAGGTCGATGCTTCCTCTCTCTCTCTCTCTCTCTCTCTCTCTCTCTCTCTCTCCTCACTCCCTGCCTCTTTTCACCACACACACACACACACACACACACACACACGCCGCAGCCGTCAGCCTGCATGCGTCCCTCCTCGCGCGAGCGGGTGGCCGCCTGGCTGCTCGCGCTACCGTTGGGGAGAGGTGGAGAGGAATGCGCGCGCCGCGGCCGCCTGGAGATGATCTCGTTTTGGCTGCTGTGCTGGAAGCTGTTGGTAGGTAAATGATGCGATCATTGCTACGCGTTAACAAGAACTATGGCCTCCTCCGCCGGTGGCGAAGATTTGGGGACGCTTTGGCGGACAGCACGTAACCTTTGCGCCAGGTGTCTGCGCGAGGCTTTGGCTTAGCTTGAGCTACTATCTAAACCCGGTTTCCTTGGCTTCTGTATATGCGCTTATCTGTCACGATTTTGTTGCTTTGCCCGACTTGAGGATGTCTTATATAACACATCTGGCTCAGCGGCCATCTGACTGGACATAGCAGACACACTGTTATCATGACAGTATTCAGACAGACTGTGAGAGAGTAGAGTGACAGATATGTGACATATATGATATGATAGATGACCAAACACTGAACAAAATCAGGAATCTGTGAATGCTTATTGACAACATGACATCACGTATTCTCATTTTGGATAAAACAATGATGCCCCCCGACAGCGAGGATGTGGTGCAGGACAAACAAAGGTTTGGGATGAGAATTGATTCTGCGTAAAAACTGGCTTTCAAATGAATCTGAAGTTCAGAGTGCAGCTGTGCAATGACAGAGGTCAGAGAGGTCTTCAAGTAATCCAAAAGGACGCTGGTTCAATTCTAGGCAGGCAGTGATCAGAAGCATGGATTAGAGCAGGGAGCTGCTGTCCAATCCTCCCCCAGATGTTCCCTGACAGCTGAAGATTTGACAATAAATTGATTGAAGCACCTAAGCACTGTCATTAAATCTTCATACGGCCTCTGATGAAACAGTAAATGTTTCATGTGCACTCACTAATAATTTGTGCAGCAGACAGTACACTTAAACTTACAAGTGCAGATTTCATCCAATCAGCTGTCGCACATGTTATTGCTGATGCAGAAATGTGAACTTTTCATCATCAGTTGTGATGTACTTGAGATGAAGACTGTTCTAAGAGAATACCTATTGAGCCTTGCTGTCACAGTTAGCTGAGGGTCTCAATGATGAGGAAGTATTGTCTAAAAGATGTTCTGAGTTGAATTATTGTGTTGTGTTTATTAATTCTGACATTATTCAACTTTTACTTAGTGAAAAAAATAATAAACGTGATATTCCCTTCCCACTGACCAACAGGACACAGTCCTGTTACATATTTTGGTTCCTAGCTTGAACATTCAGAAACTAGCCAGACTCTGCGTAAAAATGTGTCTTCCAGTTTTCCCCTGGAGGCTCTATAATCTGTGCATGGAGAAACTAATATGCTGGCATGTTAAAATAGAGTGAGTCCACAGAAACATTCAGGATTTCAGCTGACTCTTGTCATCGCTAATCTTTTTTTCTGAAATGGTCTAATGTGATCTCCTAAGTGTGCTCTCTGCAGTCATTTAGCTCCCAAGTATGTCAGTATTTTCTGCATACTGGGCATGGATAGTAAACTATCTGTAAACCCCTTTCACATCAGTCTGACTATGAAACAGCTCCAGAGGTGCCTGTAAGATAACAGAGAAGTGTTGCTGTTTAATCTGTGATCACTCTTCTCACAGTGTGATTTCACTGAAAGAGAAATTACTTCAGCAACTTGCCTGCCTCTGCATCTATACTTATTGTTACCATAGCAACACCTCCCATCTGTCACCAGCACATGCCTGGTATGACAGACCATAATCATCTGCTATCCCACTCACAGCCAACGCATTGCCACCATGGTAACGATATGAAGGCTTGAGTTTAGCTCATCACACTGACAAGGCATTTACACTGCTCTCATCTACAGTGTGCGCACAGCTGTACTGTATGTGCATAAGAGAGTGTAGAACTGTGTATGTGTCAGGTGTGTCTGAGTATTAGTACTCTGATGATCCAGTTCAGTATAGTGTCCATTATCAGGAATCAATGGTCGACATGGAGGTTTGAAACGACTTAAAGAACAGGATATAAACTTGTCCACTCAGCTCATTTAACCCTTCATCTCAGTTGTTAGCCAGATAGCTAACGTTATGCTAGCAAGATTCAAAGTAAATAACATATCGTACTGTCGATAGACAGTAAATCTAATTTCACAGCATTGTGAAACAAAAAGGCTTGCTTGCTAACAGCCATACCAGACAGACTTCCCGTGCATCTCTGTAAATTAGACTATGGTCTACACTTGTTTGAAGTTTCATGAGATAGTTTTTGACATTTCAGGTCCTGTGATGTGACTATTACACATGCCAACACTCCAATCTCATGGCTGAAACAATGTATTTATTATATAATTATTCTAAAATTATAATTACATATATTATGCAGCCATAATGCTAACATTTTTAATCCCGCATTTAAATCAACATTTTTACATTTTTGTTTTGTCTAATGAAATGTTCTAATAATGAGAAACTTTTAAAATGTTGTCTCAGTACCCCAGAATTAGTAATTAGAATAATTAATTGTCTCAATACATTTGTGTACAAATGCTGTTTGAAGAGCAGTGAAATGTTTGTACAGTGGTCAGGTTCTTATGAAGAGTTTCTGTCCACAGAGAGCCACAGCCGGACTCAGGAGGGCAACACCTGAGCTAACAGACGGTCACCAGGACGACGGCAGCACCAGTGACAATAACCCTGTCAACGACTCTCTGACCCCAATACAGCCAACAGATCCAGTTACCATGGAAATTAGCTCATCGTCGCCGCTAACAGAGCTGGAAAGAGAAAATATGGTTAGCGGGAACAGCCGAGAATTAGAGGAACTCAATTACCCAGAGGTCCATGGGATGCAGCAGCCAAGCAGGAAGGAGCCGGAGGAAGAAGAGCCTGCAGATGGAGACAATGGAAAAACAGATGGAGATGAGTGTGACTATCTTGTTTTTGAGATTGGACAACAGAAGGAAAGAGAAGAAATAGGGGGGGGAGGTGGAGGTAAAGCAGAAACAAGGACTGAAGATTTAGGGGGAAGAGGAGTTGAGGAAGAAGATGAAGGGAGAGTAAAAATAGAAGGTGAGGATGAAGCGATTGGAGAAAGAGAGAGAGAAGAAGAGGACGGGTGGTTAGGAAAGACAGTGGGAGAGATGAAAGACGATGCTCTGGCAGAACTGCCCTTCATCTCTGACAGTCCAGTCTGTCCTTCATCATCAGAGCCCCTGGGTGGCACATCCCATCCTGCAGAGCAGCCTGCAATAGCGGCCATTTTGCAGGAGGCCTGGGGTCACGACCGTGGAAACAGAGATGACTTAAGCGATGGTCACCTTAGTGACTGCCTCCAAGCTGAGCTGGCTATCGTGTACTCGGACAGTGATGCAGGGGAGGACCAATGGGCAGCCTTCGTGCCCTGTGATGTCACCAACCAGAAAGAAGCAGGTGGAGAGAATGATGATAGCATCTGTGATATAGAGAGCAAGGAAGAGGAGAGAGAAGAAGAGAGTAGAGAGAGAGCGGAGGACGAGGATGAGTCAGTAGAGACTGGAGCAGAGGAGCAGAGAGAGGAGGAAGTAGAGAAGGAGCAGGAGGAGAGGAGGGGAGGCGGGGATGATGAGGAAGAGCAGATGAAGATGAGGAGCGATGTTTTTCTGCGCTCTCCCTCTGTCAGCTCCACAGCCAGCTCCACAGACCCCGACAGAAAGGTGAGACTGCCTCC
>CAEMYA010001259.1:119538-154783 GCA_903131615.1 Diplodus sargus
GACAACGACGTCAACATGAATTTTGAAATGTGAAATTATGACTATTTCAAACTGAATGTTTTTCTAAATACATTATTTACTATAGGGTTTCCGGTACATGAATTGAAAATAATAATTGAAATACGATCTTGCAGTATCACTAGGCCAAAACAACAAACACAACAACAACAAATTAAAGATATAAGTTAAATAACTAAACTAGTCTATACTGAATACAGTCAAATAAACATCTCTTCCTGCACAGAATGTGTACAAAGGAAAAAGGCAGTCCATCCATTTGAAGAAAATAGCTACAATGTAAAAATATAAGGCTGTAGCACAACTACATACACAACTGTGCCCTCCTGTCTCCTATGAGGCTTGAAATGTTTTAACATTTGAAATAATGACCTCCTGCACCACTTCTGCCTGTGCTCTTCTCTAATATAAAATTGGGAAGTGTTAAATTTGTTCACATCACCAATACCACACAGGTAATGTTAGGAATATTTAAATATTACACTTATCATGGTACACATCATTATCATCTCGTTATAAAAGCAAGGAATCTCTGTCTGTCTGTCTGTCTGTCTGTGTGTGCCTCAAATATCTCTGCGGATCAGGATCAGACAGACCTGAGAGTTTCAACATGGCTGCCGTTTGGTTCAATGGTGTGCGACTTCGCATTTGTTTGGACTGCAATGATACCGTGAATAAATTATTTCATAAATGCCTTACAAATTCGGGAACATAGTCTACCGAGCCAGCACAGTGACATGCGCATTAGAGCACTGCAGAGCTCAAGCCCACGACATACATTAAGAAACAAGCGGATGTATACCTGCGGCAGCGAGCTGGACCCATTCTGTTCTGTGCATCTAAACTGACTGTTGTGGATTAATGAGACCAAACGAGACCGGACCGTGTCTGTTCGGGTCTGAGGAGAGCGGATTTATACCTGCAGCGGCGCGAGCTGGGCCGGGAGTTAGCCGGCGGTTCGGTCCCGTTCTGTGCATTATCTAAACTGACTGTTGTGGATTCATGTGACTAAACAAGACCGGACCGAGTCGGTTCGGGTCTGAGGAGATGCGGAGATGCGCGGACAGCAAAGTGGAAACGGAATCTGTGGATGTTCGTGTGTAGCTAGCTGCTAGCCGCTAGCTAACCTACACGGCCCAACTCCCGAGCTGACGGACCGGACGCACCGACCTGTCCAAAACAGTTTTTCGATGAACATTGCCGTCACGTTTGCTTTGTGTCTGGTGCAGAAGAAACGGTAAAAACGGGCTTTTGTCATGAAAATGTTCAAGCAGCAAGTTTGGTTGTAGAGCAACAGGAAGTTGTGGGAGGGACGTCGGCGGATGAGTGACAGGCAACGATGGCCGGTGTGCTGACAGCGATATTGAGAATTGAGAGATTTGTGACATTTAGCGTGTTTGGAGTGTATAGTAAGTGTGTTATGTAGTGTTTGGTGTCGTGTGTTTAGTGTGTAGTGGAGTCGGTTTTTTGTTTAATGAGTCAAAACAGAAGAAGCTGAATGTGGAGCAGGCAGTGCAGCTCTTCATTCAGCTGGAAGGAGCTCAGGCAGACCTGAGCATTGCCTGCATTTAAATGTAAATAGTTACACAGAACTTTGTACATTTTTAAAATGTATGCACATATTCAGCAAACAACAATTTATATTTGCATTATAAGTAATTAAATAATGGTTTGTTAAACATATTTGTGGTTTTCACAGTAAAAAATAACTTTTTCTACTCAGTTTTATGTTTTTTTGTGATTTTAGGTCTATTGTGTTAATACAATATGTCAAAATGAAAAAATAACTGTACAATCACACATGTGAGGTTGTGCTGAAAATAATCACACCAAGTAAATAGTTTTTAAGGTGAAATATAATGGCAAAATCAAAAATAGTCAAAAATGACCAGTTATACCCTGGAATATTGGATTTCATAACAAACCTAAATATCCCTGACGTTCCACCTTCAAACAGCCTCATTTGGCCTTCAAGGAGAAAATGCTTCTTAACCTCCCACTTTTCTATAGGAACACATCATTTCTACGGGCACTGCACTTGTTTCTATTGATTTGAGGGAATAACATCACAACAATAAGTCAAGAACATTGAGCTTCTCCTTTCTGTAAGGTTACCTGACTCTCTTCCTCTGGAACCTTTCTCTTCTTTTTAAAATAGTTTAATCTGAATTTGTAACCAGAAAAGAGTCATGGCAGAAAATTACCTGGGCATTACCTAAGCTAACGTTATGTGATGCTGTTCAAAACGTGTATCTGAAACGTAACCGGTTTCCTCTATCAATAGAAAATTAAGTCTTACAGTTAAAAATTAATCTACAACAAAATAATATCTCTCTCTACTGTAATACCAAAGACTTGACATGCTTTATTAGGCCGAAAGTAATCTCTCTTTAAGAAGTGTCAATTGTACATAAAATAAAAGTAAATAAAATAAAAATAAGAATCTCTCTGAAATAATGATAGAAATAATGCGTGTGCCGTATTAACCAATCGATAGTCCTTTTTAGATAGAAAAGACGGCACATTTGCTCCAAGGTAAGGATGGCAATGTGCCGGCCTGTCTTTCTAAAACCGAGGCGTAATATTCCTCCTTTTCCAAAAGAGGTAGGCGTAAACATGTGACATGACGTGAAGCTCGGCTGCGAACAGTGACACAGAATTTGTCTTCAAAATAAGAGCTTTACATTGCACTCCATTGGAGTTTAGAACTGGGTTCTTAGCGGGGGGCTTTTAATTTTAAAGTAGCGACCGTTCCTAGCTTGCACTACAACAACAAGCTAACACAACCGAACAGCCACTGAGATCCAGGCGACACTAGCATTTCCTGGATCTCAGCGGCTGGCCAATTGCTCATCTTAATGTCCGCAGATGAAGTAATGGACTGACAGCTGTGATCAGCTGTTTCCTGGTTTTAAAACTCCTCGGTTGTGGGTCGTACAACAGTGCAGGTCATTGACATCTCCGCCCATCTCACCCACGGGCCGGCGCATTGACGCCTCCGATTTAGATAGCAGGCAAGGCAGAAAATCGGCGGCCCCCAATTTGCCGGCCTCTGGCTCAAACCGCGGACCGAGCCGCCAAAAGGACGGGCAAATTGGCGGCTTGGTGCTCTGTCTAAAAACAGCTAATAACACATTTATCCCGACTCAGGAATTTTTCTGTAGCCTAATCCATCTATACATTAGGGTCGTTTTCACTGGTTTGAACAAAACTGTATCAAATATAACCTAGCTTCTTTCACCCTTTTCTCTCCCTCCACGTCGGCCTGTTGTCTCTATTCTCTTCGTCATTTGCGCGCGGCAGCCAGACAGGCAGGTGGTGACTCCGGTGTTCCGGTGTTGGTTTTTCAAAATAAGGGTAGGCTATTTGCAGCGTAGCATCACATTTCACGAAAAACACCATGTTTTGTGCCAAAATCACATTTCTTACAATAATTTACATTAATATAAACATAAAACAACATAAAAACAAGGTAAAATAAATTTAAAATAAACAACAAAAACATTATTCAGAATGTGTGGCGGCTTTTATTTTGCCGTGGCGGTGCCCCAATCCCAATCAATTACATGTAGAGGAAACCCTATGCTGCCCCCTATGTTTTTGAAGCTACCCTTGAATTCTGGACATATTTTACAAATAACATCATCAAAATTTCTGTTCCTTTTCACTTCTATTAGGCGTTGTTACCCCCTGTGGGCCACCATTGATAAGTCTAGCCTTAGACAGCATTATCAGAGTGTGTCACTCCTTCAGTACTCCAGTCGTATTTTCATATTCTCCCTTGTTCTCTGGAATATTCTTGTGAAGGTCTAAGTCTTGTAGCACACCTGAGATTTAATTGGGTCTCTGTTCAATTCTAAAGATGTATGTGAATTAAAATGCTTTTAAATGTTGGCTTTCTTTAAATATGTAGTTTAAGACTGAAAACATCTCCCATTTGTAATCTAATACAGAACCTCATCTTTCCGATCAGGTTCCTGTAGATTTCTGTGTTCACCAAGACACCCTCAGTGAAAATGTCTCCACTGAGCATGTAGACTTTCTGTTGGCCTGCAAGCAGTGGAAGAAGATGGAGGAGGAGGTCAAAGGTCAGCCAATCCCCAAACCACGACTCAGAGCTCAGGGGAGCTTCCAGGGCACCCATACTTCACTGTACCCTCCGACTCGCAGCCCCCGCCTCAAACACAGGTAGGAAATGCCGGAGCTACAGAAAATACTGCCTGTTTTTGATTGAGGGTTAGGGTTAGCCTTGGCATCCTGGTTAAACAACTTCCAGTGCTGAATGTCACCTCATTTGAGTGTGCAGCCTTCTCTCTGGCTGGGCATACACAGCTACAGGTTGTCCTCATATACCGCCCTCCAAAAGCCTCCTCCACCTTCCTGTCTGAGCTGTCTGAACTACTCACCTCCATCTGCTCCATGTCTGCATCTACACTCCTGCTTTGTGATTTCAACATTCATGTGGACTCCACCACCTGCCCCTTTGCCTCTGAATTCCTGTCACTCCTGGATTGTTTCAACATCACACAGCATGTTAAAGGTCCCACCCAAAGGCCACACACTGGATCTGGTGTGCTCCACTGGCACAGCTCCCTCCCATCTACAATGCCTGGACCTCGCTGTTTCTGACCACTATGCTGTCCTCTTCACTGTTCCTGTCCCTGTGCCCAAGCAGCACATAAGTCGAAACATCACATACAGGAACATCAAGACAGTGAACACTCTGGCCCTGACCAACATTCTGGAAACCCACATGGCCTCTGATCCCCTCGACTCCTCACTGGATGGGCTGGTGGCCCACTATAATACTGCTGTCTCCTGGGGTCTTGACTCCCTTGCCCCTCTTAAAACCCGGACTATTTCATTAACCCATTCTGCCCCCTGGTTCACTATTGAACTCTGCACCCTTAAGACTACTGGTCGCCACCTGGAGAGGCTCTATAAAAGATCTGGCCTCACTGTCCACAATGAAGCCTACAAAGACCATGTTAGGTATTATAAAGAAGCTCTCTCCAAGGCTAAAACAAACTACTACACCACCCTCATTGGAGACCAGCAAAATAACCACAGCATGCAGATTCTCCACCATTAACCGGCTCCTTAGCCCTCTCGATGTCCCCCAGCTTTCTGGTGCCCTCTGTTTCAAGTTCCTGGACTTCTTCCAGGAAAAGGTGGCTACCACCTACCACATGCACCTCTGACACAGATAGCTGAACCTCCCACTGTTTGCCTGCCCCAGTGCTCTCTCTCCTCCTTCTCTCCTGTGGACTCTGTTTCTGTGGCTAAGTTGGTCTCCAAGGCAAAAGCCTCCACCTGCTCTCTGGACCCCATGCCAACAACTCTGGTGAAGTCTTCACTGCCTGCCCTATGCCCCCTCATGATGAAAATTATCAACTCATCCCCAGAATCTGCCATTGTACCGTCCACCTTCAAAACAGCTTCAGTGACCCCCATCCTCAAGAAGCCAGGTCTGGACCCAGATGACTTACATAACTACCGGCCAATCTCCAACCTTCCTTTCCTAAGCAAAATCCTGGAAAGAGCAGTTGCCACCCAACTCCAGCAGCACATGTCCAACCATGAGCTCTATGAACCCCTTCAGTCTGGCTTCAGGGCACGTCATAGCACAGAAACTGCCCTCATCGAGATCACTAACGACCTCCTCATCGCTGCAGATTCTGGCCACATCAGTATTCTGATCCTCCTGGACCTCTCTGCAGCCTTCGACACAATCTCCCACACCATCCTCCTCACCCGCCTATCTGACTACCCTGGTCTCACCGGTACAGCACTCTCCTGGTTCCAGTCCTATTTAACAAACAGGAAACAGTTTGTCACCATTGGAGACTCCAGTTCCACCCCAGCTCCAGTCAACCAGGGCGTGCCTCAAGGCTCTGTGCTTGGACCCCTCCTCTTCACTATCTACATGCTCCCCCTTGGTCAGATAATTCACAAACATGGTCTCAACTTCCATTCTAATGCTGATGATACTCAATTATATCTCTGCACCAAACCATCCACCCAGCAACCCCCACAGTCACTCGTCAACCGCCTGCATATAAAACTCTGGATGACATCAAATCTACTCAATTTAAACAGAGATAAAACCGATAAAACAGAGCTCATGGCTGTGGCCTCTAAGGCACTGCTCCAGAAGGTTGGAGATCTTCTCCTGGATGTGGATGGCTGCTCTATCTCCCCATCCACGGAAGTCCGCAACCTGGGTGTCATCCTTGATTCCACATTATCTTTCCAATCTCACATAAAATCAATGACAAAATTAGCTTTTTACCATCTCAAAAACATCTCCAGACTCCTGTGGCTGAGACCCTCATCCATGCCTTCATCACCTCCCGCCTGGACTACTGCAATGGAGTCCTGTCCGGGCTCCCCTCCAAAACCCTGGACAGGCTCCAGTATGTGCAGAATTCTGCTGCCAGGGTCCTCACCTGCTCCAAGCCCTGGCAACACATCATCCCCACTCTCATCCGCCTTCACTGGCTCCCAGTTAAATCACGCATCACCTACAAAATTCTCCTCCTGACCTATAAATCTCTCTATTCCCTCACCCCCCAATATCTATCTGACCTCCTCCACCCCTACACCCCCGCTGCGTTCATCAGGCACACACCAGGGGCCTCATGTACTAAGATGAGCGTGGATTTCCTACTGAAACATGGCGTACACTAGAATCCAGAAACTGTCGTACGCACACAAAAAATCAGATGTATCAAAGTGTGAGTACGCATGGATCCAAGCATTTTTCTTTGTCCCTGTCCACGCCCCGATTTAAATATGCAAATTAATTTAAATAGGGCCTGCAACGGGGATTCCCCTCTCTGCATCATCAGATTCACACCATGAGTAAAGGGAAGAAGCGCAACTTCACCGAGTCTGAGCTCGAAACTCTATTAAATGAAGTCGAGACGCGAAGATCTGTATTATTTGGTAGCCTCTCGTCAGGGATAAACACCCAAAAAAAGAAATGTGAGTGGGAGTGTGTGTGTGAGGCAGTGAACGCTGTGGGTTCGGAGCAGCGCACACTCACTGAAATAAAAATAATTTTAAAAAATGGTCCGACGTGAAGGTGGAGGTGAAGCGGAGGATTTTGGCCCACCGCCGAAGCGTGACCGAGGATACAACATGTGAAATAGGTTTAGTTTCCTTTATTCGTGCACCACTTGATTGAATCACTACTGCTTTTTTTTTTTTTTTTTTAAGAAATATAGAATGATAATAATAATAATATATAAGTGATACAGTTAGTGGGAAACAAACAGAAGGACAAAACAACTTCATTACAAGGATTGACAAGACTGATCACAAAATATTAATGACTGCAGAAGTGCGCCGTGGCTACTGCAGTGTGACATTTCCAACTTTACGTACGCATTTATTGACACAAATACTGAACACAAGGAGACAATAAAGGGCTTGTTAGATAGCTCTGCCGCTCTATTTTCACCAGGCAAAAAAACAAATACACATATTTGAATGCATGTGCCCAAATGGGCATTGTGTTGGTTTACATTCGGGGCACAATTAAACGGATAAATTATTTACTCACCGTGCCAGCCTCCAGCCTGTTACCAACCATGCAATTGGCAAGAATGAACGAGTCATGCGTTGAACCAGGCCACCTTGCCACAATGTTGGTGAGCTGCATTTGCACATCATATATTATTTGAACATTAATTTAATGAAAATGTTTCCTGTTGACAAAAACAAATCAATCCTGTTATGGCGCTTTTATAGCAACATGTGTGCAGTCAATAGCTCCGATTACATTAGGGAAACCGGCTCTTGCTGCAAATTGCGCTTTAATTTTGGCCTGTTCAACAGCATTGTATGGGAATTGCGCACGGACAACCCCTGGCTCCTGGCTGTGTTTCGTTCTAGGGCCGGCCGCAGCTCTGCGCACAGCTCCAGCAACACTGGCCTCGGCAACCTAAAACGATTCATGAGCCAGTTGTCGTCATTTGCCAACAGATCTTCCCGTTCTCTAAACACCCTCTCACGTCTGATATAACCATTTGTGATGTCTTCTAACAAGGCCAAGGCTGCCATTGTTAATGCCATTTTTTCATCACTTTGCGCATGCTTATATCTATCCATATGATTGCAAACACGTGTGTTAATTGTCCATTAATGTGTCTCTGATGTGGACATTACTCTGAGGACTAATTGTTTTCACATAATTAACAGTTTCCCAGCATCACCTCTACATGTCGCCTAAGGAACAATAGCTGTAGAAACGTGCGTACACCAGCCATGAAGCTGGCGTGGGGCACTGCACATTTCCACGGTCATTTCACTTTTGATACATCTGAACGTTGGCGTGGAAAATGACGTACGCCATGTTTTTGTGCAGACGCAACATTGATACATGAGGCCCCAGCTCTCCATCCCTCATACCAAGCTACAAACCCTCGGCGACAGAGCCTTCTGTGTGACAGCCCCCACTCTCTGGAACACTCTCCCAGCTGAAATCTGCAAACAGACTTCTTTGGAGACTTTCAATTCAATCCACTGTCCACTGCAGTACAGTTTGGAGTTGTGTCCCATGCAGCATAGGAGTGTCAGCATACACAATAATATCATCCAAGTAACATTGTGCACCATCCAAACCTACCAAAACCTGTGACATCATCCTCTGAAATGCACTCGGGGCTGATGCGAGATCAAAGGGGACTTTAGTGAACCGAAAAAGTCCATCATGAGTGATAAAACCAGTAAGGTCTCGGCTCTCAGGGTGCAAAGGCACCTGATGATATGCATTTTGTAGGTCAAAAGAGAAAAATCTCTGTGCTCCTCATAACTCGTAAAACACCTCCTCAATATGTGGCAGTGGATGGCTGTCAACAACCACGTAGATCTGGACACATCCTGAGCCAACCTGACTTTTGGTGCACCACTGCTATGAATGAAACCCATGGTGAGGAGTTGACTTAGACTTAGACAACTTCATTCATCCTTTTGGGAGGGTCCCTCAAGGAAATTGAAGCTCCATGTCACACACAGCACTGTTACATATAGAGGATCAAGAAGAACAGACACCAAGGTACCCGATATACCCGTATAAATATGCAAGAAATATGCATACATACATTTAAAATGTACATGTAAATAGACATATAATTAAAAAATAACACTGTAAAAATATAAATATATATATGTACATACATATATATATATATATACACAAACACACGTAAAACTGTACACAGGTACACAGTATCTGCTATGGTTCTGTTATTATTGCACATGGTTCTTGCACATGGTTTTTCATGAACAGTCCGGCATATCTATAGTTTTAGTAGGGCAGACCTCTCCTCCCTGTCCCTCGGTCTCTCCCTGTTCGCCCTCCTCCCCCCAGTGAGGAGTTGAACAGTTTGATGGCACGGGGGACAAAGGAGTTTTTCAGTCTGTTTGTCCGGCTCTTTGGAAGGAGCAGCCTGTTGCTGAACCGGCTCCTCCAGCTGCTGATGACAGTGTGCAGAGGGTGGTTGGCATTGTTCATGATGCCCGCAGTTTGTTGAGGGTTCTCCTCTCTGCCACTGTCACCAGAGTGTCAACTTCATGCCGACCACAGAGCTGGCCCGCCTGTAGAGGTCTGCCTTTGACATGCTCCCACCCCAGCACCAGGGATTAAAATTAATGCCGTCCCGTCGTCCCGGGGACGTAATAAATTGTCATCAGGAGGATCAATAGTCTAACTCGGGCCGACCTCAGGACGACGAGAATTTTGGCTGACTACATTTTTCTGTTTAAAAGTTTTCATCACTTTCTGCAAACCAGAATGGTGGTCGCTGGCTAAAGATTTATGTGAACAGGTAAATGAAACAGGACTGGCTGGCGCGCTCACGTTTATGTTGTTCTGTGAAACAAGTGGCAACAATGTTGCAGCCTGTTGCGCTTGCGCTGTTTACCGCTCGAGCTGGGACGAGACGAAGATACTGCGGTAGCTACTACCACTCAACACGATGTTGCACTGGCTGAAGCCTAGAGGAGAGTGTACCCAGCCCCAGGACATAGCCCAGCCAGTGCGACGTGAGAGTGATGGCGAAACAACTTTTCTGACGTAAGCTAACGCTACAGAATCACCACTTTCTTGGCAACGATAGCTGCTACATTGAGTCTCGGGGCAGAAAGCTTTTAGTGGCTAACGATGCCAGTAAGCTAGGAAGCTAAGAAACTGTGGGAATTGTGGTAGAAAGATACTTTGATAACGATTGATACTTTAACGTCCCACACATTCAGACATGTCAACGCAGGAGTCAGAAACCTTTTCTTTCCAAAGGGTCTTTTTTGACGATATCAGTCTGTCAGAGACGTCTCAGATATCAGAGACGTTTTAACAAACTAGTCAATCACTGCACATTATTAACCTTCTATTCAATATGCTATTATTGATATGACGATACTGTATTTCCATTAATTGTTATAAAAATACAGATAGTCTATTAGTCCATGTACTTAAAGTAAAGCTTGACAATTGAACATTAAAATTAGGGCTGTCAGGCAATTAAAAACATTAATCTAATTAATTACAGGATTTGTAATTAATTAATCTAATTAATCGCATTTTAATCTCATATCTGCTAAAGGTACCCAAATAAAGAATTCGAATTCTAGGACATTGTCTGACAGTATTCAAGGTGCAGTATTGTCGAGGGCGTGTCTATCTGATGGTCTGTTAACTGCACAGATCCCTCACTCA
Organism: Diplodus sargus; assembly: GCA_903131615.1. Classification (NCBI taxonomy): domain Eukaryota; kingdom Metazoa; phylum Chordata; class Actinopteri; order Spariformes; family Sparidae; genus Diplodus; species Diplodus sargus. The sequence continues at coordinate 130,277 of CAEMYA010001259.1, forward strand.
ACTTAATACAGAGAAATGTCCCACAAAACAACGTTACAGAACCAAACTAAGGTAACGTAGTAACTGTCTTTGGCAACAAGTTAAAAATACCACAGCTGTACGTGGAGAGGTGTCCTTCCTCCCGCCCGACTCCTCGTCACATTTCTACCATGCGTCTGTCACCGGCAAAAACACTTTACCTCACCGAGTGTTTCTGATTAAAAAAAATCTCCGCGACGGTCAGCCCTCCGGACCGAGACTTCAGTGGACTTTACCCCGGAAGACAGTCTCCGTCGGTTTTGATTGACAGGGAGGGGAGACACCGGGGAAACCCCTTGAAAATACACACACGTCATCATCATGACGTGTACCGTCACGTCTCTTCAGGAGCCGCAGCGCCGGCTTTCTGTGTGAATTACGCAGCGGTTCGTCTTTACAGCGATGTTTCGCTCTGTGAACGAACAACGGCGAAGAATTGGCGAACGACCGCTGCGGTGTAAATGTGGTATTACTTACAGCTCATAGGGCTGATCTGGACTGGAAGTTGTGTCGCGATTCTGCCTTCTCACAGCGCGAGACAGGTTCGTGGATCTGAGTGTCGCCATTTCAGCTACGTGTATCGTTACAGCCCTACTGGCGATGCAGGTGGGAAGTGACAAACGCGTCCAGACGTTCCTCAGTGCTAGTGCTACAGTGGCATGCCACTGCCAAGTAGCCTACAGGTCATTCAATGGGCCAAATTTAAAATGCTTGAGCATTGAATTGCCACTAGGAATCTCAGAATTAATTGCATTAGTTTTTATAACGCGTTAATTTGCAGTATAATTTATTAATCTAATTAACACGTTAAACTGACAGCCCTAATTAAAATATTTTATTAATTTTCATATTTAGAAAAACGTTCTAGACCCTAACAAATACCATATGTGCGTCATCAGTCAGTGTAATGTTAGACATTGGAAGATTTATTTTTATTTTATTTTAGGGTTTAGTATGCTGTTGTTTTCGACATCAACAATGTATTTGTTTGTCCTTTATTAATTAAAATCAACATCTCTTATTTTCTACAGAAATCTAAAGAAATGTATTTATTGTTATAAACATAATGTATTGTGTTTTTCTTATATTATCAGTAAGTAACAACTCAAAATGTAAAAAAGATTTTCGGGACGATTCGTCCAGTTCAGCTTGTTGTCCATTGCCTTAAACTAACTGAGTTCAGTAAACTTGATAAGTACATGTAACTTATTAAATATAAGTGTGCATTACTTGCGAGAACTTGTTTATAATGAGTTTACTATACTAAACTAAACATGGGTATATTGAGTTCACAGCTCTTGAATTAACTTGCTTATTGCTCTTGTTATGATTGTATTTTACTTAAAATAACTAATTTATTGTTACTTTACTGTACTGAAATAAACTTGTCAATTCTGAGTCTACAGTACTTAAAATAACTTTGTTATCATCACTTAATTTTACAGGAAAAAAATACTGTCATCTGCATTCAATTTATTTCAAACGTGCAGAGAATTAACAGTATGCAGATTTAGTGCTCACAAATTTTGATGGATTATTTGCTGGCCACATTATCCAACATATCACATTTCTTTTTACACAACATTTAACACCTGCATCACAAGAAGGCACTATTGTAAAAGCACTCAACAGGTCTGAGTATCAATTGAATAATGAAATGATGATTATGTTTTCACTTCACTCTTAAACAGTTCAAAATGCTGTTTAATAAAAGCATCAAACCTCTCTTCTCTGTCATAAGAACATTAACAGTATGCAGATTTAGTATGAATCTTAACATTCACAATTTATGCTGGATTCCTGGTATTTGGTACTTGGATCAAGCTGAGCCAGTAGAAGAAGCAATACTCCAGATGTGTCCACTGCAGGGGGAACTGAAGGCCAGGCTGGGGTTTGATCTGCTTGATAAATCTGAAATGAAAGAAAATTAGAAAATTATTAGAACATGTAATTGTAGCCTGAGAAATAAACAGAGAGAGAATGAGAGAGAGAGAGAATGAGAATCCTCACCTCACCCAAGCTGAGCCAGTAGGAGAAGCAATACTCCAGATGTGTCCACTGCAGGGGAACTGAAGGCCAGGCTGGGGTTCAAAACAGTTCCTGAAATACTCCCACCTTCAGAGAAGGAGGGAAACAGCAGAGTCAATGTCAGGACTGAGCACAGAGAGAGAGAGAGTGTGTGTTTGGTGAGATGATTAACTATCCATAATTGCAATCATTGTATTATTTGGGACACAAAATAGGTACTATGGATTCCATTAGATTTATTTCAATTGCTTTCCTTTTTATGATCATAACATTTACAAAAATGCAATGAGATATTAATTACTGCACAAGAAGAATCATGAGAAAATACATTTTACTGCTGAGATTGTGCAATGTTGGACTCCTCATTAGTTTGAGCCTGTGTTAGATGCAGTTAAAAAGAATAAAACAATTCAACTGTTAATACTTAATATTTAAGCATACACAGTATTGCAGCCATCTCCAATATGACCAGCTTTTACAACGCCGCTGGTCAAATGTCAAGTGAAAACTATGACAAACACATTAGTCACAAAGACAGTTCTAAGGCTGACAGATATGCAGCTTATGATTTTAACAGTGATCCTGTTATCTTTAAAACACACACACACACACACACACACACACACACACACACACACACACGTGTTCTCAAAATCAATGGAAATGTGTGAAAACAAGTTAACATTTTAAGTGCTTAACATTAAAATACAATTACTATGACTACTATACGTAAATAAATACCATGCACATAATGTCAAAAAAGTCTCTGGTATTTCAGAATGCAAACTTCTTTCAGTTAGTAAGGCAAAACCATCATGTAAGCAAAAAAAAAACTTGTTTAACTCAAGAATAACATACAGTTAAATACAACATAGTAATAGTTTACTGGAGCTTCGTCATTAGGAGTGGTCGAGTCATTTCACTGACGTCGTTTGTTGTGACTATGTCCTGGCATCCCCAAGCTAACTTTTAAGAAAATAACCCCCCCCCCACCCCAAGCTCTGGACTTAGTAACGTTAGCACTGCTACACAAACGCGGCCTGTAACCCCTAATCTCTTGTTTATGATGGATAACACTACACAGGTTTCATCGAAAACAAATGCATTGGCCGGGATGGCGGTTAGCGAAACGGCAGAAAAGCGAACAGACTTGCATAGTTCCCCTTTTAGTCAAGCATGGACTCACCAAATCAATGTTCCCAGCAGCAGCAGAATGATAAATCCAAAAATTGAGATGATGGCGGTTGCTGCCGTGTCGAAGTCCAACGACATCAACTTCCACTACCGCGCGGCGTGCCAACAGGCGGGTGGTTGATGACCTGTGCAGTCAGTGCGCATGTGCAAACGTTGAAACATTTGGGGGGGGGGAGCAGTGGCACATTGTGGCACTGCCAGCCCTGCTCGCTGACTGAGAGACTTCTGTTTAGATCCACAGTTTTTAATTGTTTAATTTACGATAAAACTACAGATTATATGATATTTGTTTGTTGTAAACAATAAAATTGTACCAATAATGTTATGTAAAAGCAAGAAAAGAAATGAAGTAAACAATTAGAGGAGCATTTTAAGGCAGTAGAAATAGGAAGTAACTTAACAAGAAAAAATACTTTAAGTGCCAACACCTCTAATATGTAGGGTGTTTAAGTATAAGAGTAAATACACATAGTTACATGTAACTAAGTACATTTACTCTTGAAAAGGCACAAGTTCCCAGGACTTGGTTTTTCTAAATGAATACAACTTGAGAATACTGAGTTTGGAAGGTTTTTCAACCCCAAAGTACAAGTAACTTATTTAAAATGAGTGTTAGCAACATGTTAATAAAAACTGAGTTAAGTACACCTAATACCTTTTATTAAAGCCAATGTTTAGATTTACAGTGCCCAAGATATTTGTAGGTCTCCACGACCTCCACCTCCTCTGCTCCTAACAGAACTGGTCTAGGTCTGGGTCTGTCACTCTCAAAGTCAGTGACCAGTTCTTTAGTCTTTGAGGTGTTGAGCTGCAGGTTGTTTGTGTGGCACCAGACAACAAAGTTCCTTACCAGGCTCCTGTATTCCTCCTCTTCATCATCTCTGATACACCCCATGATGGCCGTGTCATCTGCGAACTTCTGAATGTGACACGTATCAGAGTTGTAGCAGAAGTCTGCTGTGTACACAGTGAAGAGGAGGGGGGACAGCACAGTCCCCTGCGGAGCTCCTATGCTGCTGATCACAGTGTCAGACTTGATGTCCTTCAGCCTGACATACTCATCTGTCAGTGAGGTGGCTGGAAATCCAAGCAACCAGGCAGGGGTCCACTCGCATTCTGTTTAGTTTTTCCTGGAGTAAAAGGGGCTGGATGGTATTAAAGGCACTCAAAAAGTCCCGGAAGAGGATCCTGACTGTGCCGCTTCCCTTGTCCAGATGCGAGTGGGCTCGGTGTAGAAGGTAGAGGATGGCATCCACCACACCGACCTCTGCCCGGTAGGCAAACTGAAGGCTGTCCTCAGCGTGCTGTACCTGGGGTCTGAGGAGGTTGAGGAAGAGTCTGGGACCAAAGTTGGAGTGTTTTCATTGCCTTTGCTTCCCGCTACGAAAAGTAGTCCCACGTACCATGTCGACAAAAGCCTTGGCTGCTCCTCCTGATGAAGCTATTGTTTTAGCTCCAGCAACTGCATTTTCAATCTGAGCAGCAACTGTCAAAGTCTTCAAGTGTAAGCTTATCCTCAAGCAGCAAGCACTCCCTGATCTGTGCATTGGATGTTTTCTCCACAATTTGGTTTCTTATCATATCGTCAGATAATGTTCCAAACTCACATGTAAAAATTAGCTGAAGATACAGCTGCTAACGTGAGCTGTTTAAAAACCTTCTTTTTAGTATGCTTTAGTACGCGGCGTACACAAACAATGTTCTCAATGCTCGTGTTTATGTGTAGAGACCCTGGTTATACTACAAGCAAAGTTTCATTTTGTGTCGAGCCTTCTTAGTGTTTTAAAAATAGCGATTTTGATGAGTAAGAGTGCCCCAGCACTCCATTGAAAATTAGCTTGCCCGAAAATGAAACTACGGTAATTCTTAAAAGGGCCTCTTTCGTCGTAACTATGCTTTTACACCAAGGTTTGACTCATATACATTCACAAATAAAGCCTAGGTTGCTTTTTGCTGAGAGTTTCACTTTAAATCTTTCTCCAAAAAATAAACCACTTACTTCAATAAACAACAGTTGTTCTCTAGAACTAGCACCACAAAAATATGTGTGTGTGTATGGGGGGGGAGCAGGGAGTCCTTTGTAAAATCTACAAAGATGGCCGAACGTGGCTTGGGAAGTCACATTGGAGAGACTCCAGAAAGCGCCAAACGTGACTTGGCGAAGTCACGGATTCCGAGGTGATGATTCCGATTCATCATGGCGATCACTACACGTGCGCGGAGTTTGAACAAAGGTTACATCGTTTTTGACTTTATGTGTAGTTTGATTATACGTGAGGTGAATTTGGAGGGATAATACCCACGGTTCCGAAAAGGGTAGTCGTGCTACTGAGAGGAGTCCGCCTCAAAATGTCAATAAGAGGGAATATATATCACGTGTCTTAACTATAGTGGGGTTATTAACTATGAGTTTGTACTGTGATCACACACAGCGGCAAAACTACACAAGCTATCCACACAGTGTATCAGCATGAATGAGCTCCTAGCGAGCGTAATAACACAGTTAGCATACAGTACAGTCAACCATACGAAGGACTCAGCAGTCCCTTCACAACAAACCATAAGCACAACAAAAGCACACTATATACTATCAGTTTATGCCCAAACAGTAGCCCTTACTTGTGTCCCGTCTGACTCAAAGCTCCACCTCGTTTTGGGCGAGTGCAGGATCAGCTGTAGGGTTGCCAACCCCCTGAATAATAAATAAGGGACACCTAGCTGGCAGGGCCTTGACAGAATAAGATAAATATTTATTTGTCAAAACTGTCCAGCTTAACTGAAAACAGTATAAAATAACATAAAACAATAGAAAGTTGTTACTTTCTTACGGATATATAGTTCACGTGTAGTATATCAACTGCATGTGCAGTATAAATTATGCACGTTACATCTATCTATCTATGGACTGTTTGAACTGACATGTGTAAGGTTGTATATATGTATGTATACAGTATAGTGTGTATTCTTTATCCATTATTCATCTATGTATTACTTTTATTTATTATTTATCTATTTTATATATTCATCTATCAATTGTATGTGTTTTTTACTAGAGCTGTTCCAATTCCGATACCAGTATCGGAAATGCCTTTGTCAGTGTGACAAAGCGTTTAACCTGAGCCAGGCCTCACCACAATGATAATAATATCACAATCATGCAGGCGTAGTACGATCATTTTTATTTATAACACACTGGTGTGGGTATCGGTACTCGGTATCGGCCGATCCCACAGCACAAGTATCGGAATCGGTATCGGGAGGGAAAAACTGGTATCGGCACATCTCTATTTATTACACTAAGCATTTTTTTTTGGGCCATAAAATACTGACATTTATTGGACTTAAAAACATTCGTATTTTTTTTTACACACCGTATCTGCCTCTGGTGTTCCCTGGTGGACAACAAACCGGTCAAGGGTCCACCTGTTTGTCCCTCACGTTTTTAATGTGTCGACCACTAGAAGCATGCTGTTTCACGTCAAACAGTCCAACATGGGCTACAGAAAAAGTTTACCGGCAGACAGTACAGTGCGCCTTGTAGACATTATCTACACTTTTTCCAGCTACATGTTTTCTTTTTCCCATTCGAGTCTGTATTTTTGCAGCCTTTTTTTTTTTCTCGGAGGAGTAAAGTTACTGCTCCATGAATCCGTCTCGTCTGTGTTAGCCATGCTGGTTTGTTTTCCCAGTTGCCCCAGTCTCTTGTCTTCCAGTATCTTCTTGCGAGCAACAGTACCTCGACCAACGAGAAGATTCTGCATTGTTATTCTCGTGTGTGAGTGTGCTGTCAGCTCATTGGTCACAGAGCAGGAGAGGGATGGCAATAAGATTACCGTAAATGTTCATGTAAAATGCCCTGTCATTCATTGATTTCATTGACATTTAAAAAAAAAACATTTTGATTCTCACGGAAATACCGGACAAAGTGCGTCCCTTTTCAGCTCAATACGGGACGCGTGATTTTGTTTCTAAATACGGGACAATTACGTTTTACAAGGGACGGTTGGCAACCCTATAGTCAGCTGTAGCGTCCTACTAGCTGACAGGCAGTCTGCTATCACAGAGCATTGTCGACATGATGGAAGGACCGGACCTCGGTGGTTCCGTCTCCTTATTTCTTCCTTCTGCAGACAGTGAGGAACGACTGGATTGTGCAGTGTTCCTCTATGGATCCAAAACAATAATAAAAAATATTCCAACAAAAACGAAAGTAAAAAACAAAAACAATCTCTGTCACATCCAGCGAGGAACGATCTTTCCAGTTCTTTCCAGCGAGGAAAGAACCGAAGCCTAGGTCAAGAGAAGTGAAAAAAACTTTCTCAACGGTAACTATGGTAACTATTACGTGACTACTACGGTAACTATTGGATGAAACTCGGCGTTCAGAGAGTCGAGTGGTTAAGAGCGCATGCCCTATACGCAGTGGACCCTGGCTCAAATCCTGGCCAGAGGACCTTTGCTGCATGTAACATCCCCCTCTCGTTCCTATTTCCTGTCTATCAACTGTCAAATAAAGGTGTCTATGCCTGAAAAAAATCTTTTAAAAAACAGCTATTGGATGAAACCGGAGTCTCTCCACAGCATCACGTTACCCTGGGAATGTAACATGCAGAGGGGTCTCCTGACCTTTAAACTCTGAGTGATGTCATTGTTATCCTGACGGAGTTTCCTGGCCTGCAGCCAATAGGGACCGGGTGAAATTTTTTGGGGTGAGTCATACCTTGAGTTACAGTTCTTCACACCTTTTGGCCGTTGGTTCAGTTCCTTTGTTCTTCAACTCCTCATATTGATAAGGCCCTTGTAGTTCGGCTTTTGATTTTCCCTAGAGGCCTTCTCTTTGTAGCCATGTGGCATGAGGCCCAACATGGGTCTGTAATTTTTGAGGATTTCTGGATTGAGGTTTTATTTTTTAGGTGATTTTTAATAACAGCGGATTAAAAGACTGAGGGCACCACACCAGTGGAGAGTGACTTGTTGATGATGTTGAGGATAGAGGGAACTAGAATTGGAAGAAGATCTTGTGGTGCAAGGAGAGGATCCAACAGACAAGTTGAAGGTTTAGCAGCAAGAACTATTTTGTTGAAGGCACTTGGTGATAATTTACAGTTCAACTGAGGAGCAGAGGAGGGGAAATGTAGAGGTGTGAAGTCTAGACATTGTGTAGAGAGCAAACCAATTTCATCTCTAATTATGTCAGTCTTACTGCTAAAAGAATCAAATCATCAGCAGAAGGTGCAGAGAAACAGGAGTTGGTTGTTTCTGGGTGAGTTTTGCCACTGTGTGGAACAGGAATTTTGTATTTGCTTTTATATTTCAGTAGGCTATCATTCCAGGCAAGATGGAACACTTAAAGTTTGGTAGAATGCCACTTATGTTCAAGATTTCGACAGGTCCTTTTGAGCTTGAGCATTTCTTAAGTAAACCAAAGCCTGTGCTCTCCTCCACTCCGGGAATTTGAGCTCAGGCTCTGACCACGGCTGTCTCTTCCAGAGCTGTCCAGCTCCAGCAGCTGTCTGCCGGTTAACACTAACAGGGTCGCTCATTAATCCGACACATCACGTGTCCCTCCCCTCCAGTCTGTTATTACAATGACAGCACAGAAAGACAGATGATCCTGTTTGTCTGATAACTGCATTAAAATCTTCCAAAAGGCACAAACACCACAAACACGTCGGAGCGGTGAAGATTGGCGACTGGAACTATCTGAGGCCCAGTGAAGCCCAGCAGACAGCTCCCTGCTACCTGTCACTCACAGAGGCCTCGCCTCCAATTATGCATCATTTTCAGCCTTAATATAATTTAATGGAGTGAGTAATATAAGAATCCCCTCCTGTGCAGTTGTCATGAACGGGACAGTTTGCTACAGAAACCGAGGCTGCAAACACTTTATTTGTTGCTGTAGCTCGACATTTTGACACAAGCTGATGGAGCCTCAAGTGGACATTTGAAGGACTGCAGTTTATGTTACTTCCACGTTTGCTTCATTTCTTACCCCAATCTCCACTGGATATGTGTCCACTGCGTTGCAGCTCCGATCCGGTTTTGCTCCGCCATCCGGTTTGAGTATGCCACGGTAGACAGCTGGCGTCACGAGGACGAGGAGTTCCCGCGATAATCACATAATCACTCCCGACCGCAGTTATAGGTCTGTGTTATTAAAAACAACAAGTGTTTCCGACCGAAGGATCAGCAGAAGAGCTTGTGTTTGTCTCTTTTTTGAGATTTGTGTGCTGGTGTCAACACGGAGTGTTTTATTTTGAAAGGTAACCGGATGCTGTTTGTTATTGCGGCGCTTGACTTCCTGTCTGCACCGTGCTAAATTCAGCTATTCGTGCTCCAGCATCCGCCAGAAATAGAAGTCCTGCGTATGTGATCCGGAGGGCTCCGGACTGCCGGAGCTGGGATGGAGCTGATATGCAGCGCAGTGGACCTGGTGGGGATTAACACATGGACTAAAGTGAAACGTATCAGCTCCGCTGGCGTGGCGGAGACGCAACGCAGTGGAGACGTATCCAGTGGAAATTGGGGGTTAGCCCTGGAGGGCTCCTCCCATAAATCTCCTCGTTTTATTGTAGTCCCCTTTCTCTTACCATAGATCAGATAAAAACATGCATAATGCATAAAATAATGCATAATGTGTTTAGTTGACTTTTAGTGTTGATTTTAACATGAGCTGGGTTTCCTCCTCTTCTCTCAAAGGGAGATCCATCCACCAGTGCCAAGGGAGCCACCCCTCTCCTCCACCCTGTCCCCCAGTTCAGAGGACTCAGGCCTGGATGACTTGTCATACCGCAGCCCCCTGGAGGAGCCAGAGACTCCGGTGGAGAGAGAGATCCGGCTAACTCTGGAGAGAGAAGAGCGACACCGCAGAGAGAGGGGAATGATTGCACAGAGCCTGACTATATCTAGGTAACAAACATGGAGATGCTAGTGTCCCAGCCAGTCTCTCTGTTGTAACATACATTGGTTCTTCACGCTTGGTTCACTGGCATTGAGCGTGTACAGCAGTATAAAACAGTGTCTGTGGTGTAGTCAGGGTATTATAGATTGGGTTTGCATTGGGAGTGTACAGTAGATGTATGTGGGGCTGAAGCAGGTTGAGAGGGGGATAGGTTAGGAGAGATATTAAACCAGCTTTAAAAATATAGATTATTATAATTATCACAAGTATTGTTGAAGAGTTTCAAAATTCCAATGTCTTCATTGATAACTTTGTTTCCTTTTACTGTGAACAGGATTAATGGAGCAAAAGTGAAATTTGTGTATTTTTTGTTTTTGTGTTTTCTGTGTTCAGACCATCCACCCTTCAAACAGGACGATCTCCACCCAGACCTCCGGCCTGCCGCACCCCTACCTTGTCCGTCTCCCCGTCCCCCTCCTGCTCCTCTTCCCTTCCCCGATCAGTCTACCATGAAATGACAGCCAATAATGTTATTATCTTGGAGCCTGACTGCTCCAGCTCCGCCTCCAGGAACCGCCAACTCTCCTCTGCAATTGGAGGCCTCTCCGATTGGCCGACAAGCCTTGATACGGTGACTTCCGCCAACGTCATTGTTGTGGAAACCTCCAATCTGATCATTCGCAGTGCTTCTGAGTTCTGTCTTAGCGCCGCCCCTGTGTCTATGGAAACCCAGGAGAGCACTTTCTCGTCAAATCCTTTTTTCAAACTACGCTCTCTCAGCAGCCAGTCACTGGTGGAGCAAGAGATCCGCATGGTGAGGCAGAGGGAGGAGGAGTGGAGGAGGCAGAGGGAGGAGATGTGGAGGAGGATGCGGGAGGAGGAGTGGAGGAAAGGGAGAGAGAGGTACGATACGGTGCTTGTGTCTCCGGGCCTGGGCGATAACATCACTTTCAATGGTACGTACAGTCATGAACAACTGAACTCCTAGAACCATTCCTGTCCTGCTGCAGTTCAGCTCAAATAATTCACTTTATACATTTTCTAAAGAGGTGGTGGAGAGTTCAACTTTGCATCAGCCAACCAAACCAACTGAACTAGAAAACATTTTTGTTGTTGTTGTAGTTCTTCTTCTTCCTCTTCTTTCTTCTTATTGAATAATAATATGATGACTATCTCTCCCCATGTGATTGTTTTTATGGCAGTGCCAGAGGTTTCAGACAGATGTGTATCCTCCCCATCGTCTCCCTCTAGGACCCGCAAAATGGAACGATCCAGTTTGTCTTGTGACCACAAGGTTGGCACATACACACACAAGAACACGAAACTATCTTTCTATTGATTTGGAGACAAAGTTCCCTGCTGCTGATTATGTCGAAGAAAACCTGTATCTATACTGATTAAAATTAGGCTTGGAAAATTATTTTACAAGCAATTTTTGTTTTATCTGCAGAAAAATCTGTTTTCATTGCACCAGCAATCGTAAAAAAGGAAAAGCCAGGAGCATGTGGGTTCAGCAGCCTGCCCAATGGGTCAGTCAGATCAAATTAAATGTTTGTACAGTCTTCCTGCTGACCTACCAACGTACCGTTCTACCCGTGTGCACTCTGCCCCTGCATTCGTTGTGCATGAATCTATCATGAGACTTGGCGCACTATGAATGAATACATTAGCTATTACCGATTGCTATTAGCGAGCTTGTGGCACAAAAAATGGCAGAGAAAGTGTATCCAGAATCTCTCAATACTAATACAGCCATGCATAACAATAGCACTGTTGATTGTTTATGTTCATTATGTTAATGTAAGGTGTTTCTTGTATGTGAGGTGGTTGGTTACAGTCTGTGATGACAACAATGTGTTGCCTTCACAGTACCAAGCCCTCTGCTTCTCAGCAGCTTGATAACTTAGTAGCACAAAGCACACAGCCCCTCAGCTCAACTAAACAGTTGCTGCAGCAGCATTCATGACTGCCACTTTGCTTGTATTTTATATGACTGTGGCATTCAGAAAAGCTCAGTCAGCTTGTTGAACCTAGCAAACTAGCCTCTTACACATCTCCCAACTGGCCAGCAGCAAGGGCTAAGAGGCAGTCTGAAGTCAGGCAGTGCACGTTCATGTGTTTTGGAAAGTGGCTCTGAGGGGAGGGGGAGGGATTTTCTAGGTTGGATACTTTCTAAATTTTGCTTGCTATTGTTGTTCTAGAGTCTTACCAATACCAACATTAACTGCTTGGACAATCTGTAGTTTATTCTAGTTAAAGCTCTTAGTTCTCCACATAAGCATTATGGTACCTCTAATATCTCAGAACAACAGGACTGACCAGAGGAATTCCAAATGTTTAGTACGCAAAAGACAGTATCTTGGCCATAACAGTGATTTTCAAACTCAGAGATCAATAACAAAGTGACAGACTGCTGTCATAATGTAAACTGTGCTGCAGACAGGCGTGTTCATTTGAAGTTATTGCCCATGCGTAACTGTGATGTTTCTCCAAGCTTTACTGTAGAGTTTTTCTCACACTCACCATCTAAAGCCATACATCGTTTTTAGACTCAGAGAAACCAGGCTACAGAGATAAACACACTTACATGCCCTCTAGTGACCAGGTTTTGGAAAAACATTTCGTTGGTGGAGAAATCAGCTACAGTAGATAGCCATTCAAGTCAAGTTTATTTATAGATCCTAATATCACAGTTCAAAAGCTAGTCCAAGGGGCTTTACAGTATGTGCAGCATACACCAGCCTGTATGCATAGACTTTCAGCAAACTTCTCTGAACACCCTTAATGAAAAGCCCTTGATTGATGTCATTTGAATCATGGCCATATGGGCCAATGTCGACATTTTGGCAACAACAGAAGATGACGTAACAGTTGTTACGGCAGAGGTACTCCACAGACAGATGACTATTTACACATCCGGCAGATAAAGCAATGGCGTAATTTATGTGCAGTCATGTTTGGATCTTCTGATGAGCATTCATTTAATATTGACTCTATTTTTGTTTCCACCAACTCCTGAGAAAAATAAAAATGTTAAAGTTTAAGTTGATTATGTTGATGAGTGCAGCTTTAATCACATTTACAGTACATAGTATACAGTACAGTGAATAATCATCTAACTTTATACTATATTCTATTCCCTTACAATAATATTCACTCACACTGAACATTTAATATCCTTCTTTATACAAACATGCAATAATGACTTTTGGACTGGACTACAGAAGAGTTAAGGGGACATTATTAAAAATAATAATGTTAACCTGAAAATTTAAATGTAATTCCACAATAGCATTATCATTTTCACACGTTTGTGTAATGAAAATGCAATAATTAATTTTCACAAAGTCCCCTATGAGCTTCCAAAGTTAACTGTTCGACTGCAGCTGTATGACGCTATGTTGGCTAATCTTGATGTTGAGTGATTGATTTTCACCCTTTACTCATTCACTCATCTGCCGCCTTCCTGATTTGTTAATCAGCTGGACTGATTCATTTTTAATTTCACAGTTCACAATTTAGCAAATCGTATTCATTACTGAACTCATTTTATTAATGCCTGTCACGCTTGCATTCAACCATCCAATAATCCTTCAAACCATCCCACCCTCTGTCCATTCCCTGTTTTGCCACATCCATCCATCCATCTATGAAACCATTCACCCATCCATCCATCTTGGTTTCAGTGGTTTAGCTGAATCTCCCCCTCCCTCCAGTTCCCCCCTTCTCTCTCTTCCGTGCCACGACGACAGAACACCATGGCACAGCGATGGGAGGCCTCCCTGTTGGCCAGTCAGAAGAAGGAGTGAGCAATGACAGCACCCAGCTGTTAACCAAAATGAAATGTTTTTTCACCCTCTGTCTAGAAAACTCATACAGTCACTTCCCGTCAGCAGCCACTGTCTTCTGCAATGTTTGTTAAAACTATGGCTGAGAAGCAGTGTGCCACAATCTCATGTTTGTGGGAGGCCACATTTGCATGATGCCTGAAACTAACCCATGATACAACAGAACTGGCCGCCATGTCACAGTTTTGACTTCTTCCTTACACACACACACTCCTCGGAAGTGTGTCACAATAAAGAAAGTATGACATCACAATCACCGTAATAGAACTGTTTTTGACATGTGACCTATATTTTATATACTCTTTGGAAGTCAGAATCTGCTATATTCTCTTTTAATATTTAATATTTACTACACTTTGATTTCTAGATGTTAATCAACTATAGTACCAACTGTTCATTGTTATGTATTGATTTGTATGACTGTCTGTTATGCAGTGATTTTCAAACTCACATTTTAATTTCTGATGATTAATTTAGTGTGTATTTTAAAGTTACTGACAGCAAACAGCATTCATTTGAAAAATGTTGTAGCTATGCTTAGCAGAGGTTTGGGGAAGGTATATGCAAAAATAATTTAGCATGATGTGTTTAATTCTTGTGTTTTAAGGGGCTCTGTGGAACACAGGTGTTGTGCTTGAGGTCGCTCATTAGTTCATGTTGACATTTCTAAACTAACGTTACGTAACTTACGAGAGGTACTGAGACAAGGCACCTGTGAACATGCCCAAAGTCACATCCTTTTGGACTGTCAGGGAAAATCCAACCTGAGTCCTCCACATAGTAATCCACAGTCGCGCAGGGTCTCATTTTTCACATCATGTTAAAATTTCCTCACATATGGCCAATAAAAACGTGATTAAGACATGTAAATTGTCAAATTTTGTTACATAGAGCCCCTTTAAATGTGTCAATCCAGACTTTGAAAATCAATGCCTTAGATAGTATAATGAGCCATTGTTCAAGAGTGTGTTTTCTGTATTAGCCATGCTGGCTTAACAGTGCGAGCTAATAACTGATCACTATTTGTGTCATAGACCTCTCAGACGAGGTCGCCTGTACCCCAGATAGATTTTCATATGAGGGTTCAGTTTAGTGGGCTTCTTATTAACAAAGTCAAAAGAGCAAATAATGTGTACATTATTTTTGAGGATATTGGAATCTAAAAGTTGCAAGCCTTGCTAGTTTTCTATACTCCTTCGTCAGCATGTCATGGAGGTGTACATCATGGGGCATGGGCATTCAAAAAAAAAACTGTTGATGTTCTACATAAAACCAACTTGAGCTCATTTTCAGATTTCCATGTCTATTTCATTATAAAGCAGCTACAGATGTTAAATAATTCCTGTTAAAGCATCAAAATGCTCAGTCAGTTCAAAAAGTGTCCCTATAACGAGCTATCAGGACACATGATAAAGGATCTTGATCAGCTGGCTACCTAACACAATGCTAGGTTTGCTAACTCTGTTTTATAACCTCTATCATAAGAAATGTTCAGTGGAGGAAGTATTTGTCAGGCAGCACCAACAAGCTCTGATACTGTATTAAAAACAGAACAGTCACAACTGGTGACAGCAAGGCTACAAGAACAAAGCTGTTTTAAAAAACTTTCAATATGTAGGGCAGAGAGTACGGGATCTCAGAAGCCACGTGTTCAGACTTAATACAAAGTGAATGCAAGGTGGTTCATGGATGTCATTAGCACACGTTAGCAGCCCACTGTTTAAGCTTTGGCAGCGTTAGCATGGTGCAAGGTCAAGGACATAACAATCTTTTTTTTTCTGATACAACCGGCCTAAATCTTCCTTACTGTGGCTCTGCAGCTTTAGCAAAACAACTTCTGAATGAATCAGTTACTCTTATCCAGAAGTGAAGATTTCTACATATTTTTATGTCCTGTCTTGATTCCTAAGAAGAGATTTATTGTATTGTATTTTTGCTGCATATATTTATGAATTGAGCAATGGTTATGAATCTTTAAAGCTTTTCTTTGTCAAAGGTTTATAATATATTGTGTCAGAATGACTATTTGAAGTCTGCCATATTTTTTAGGAGATGACTTTCATGTGTGGTGAGTGCGTGTGTACGAGTGTGTTTTATAGTAATCCGTCCTTCATACATTAGCCTGTCAAAACTCACTTTAGTTTGGTTTCTGTGGCTCATTCACTGGTTTTCCCTGTTGGCTCATCCTGACTCAGCTGTGGAGTAAAGGTGCATTCAAGTCAATTCAGAAATGTTATGATTTTAACTGCCAGCGTGAGTAGAACGCTAACAACAGCAGCGTCAATTTAGCTTCACTCTATTTTGATTGCGCTATAAGCTGTGATGTGCACATACTGTATTACAGTATGAAATTCAGTACAGAAGGATAGCACTACCAATGTAGCTAACTCACTACTGCTGTGAGTCACCGTGCAACCTGAAGCTGTGTCAGTACACACCGTGTAGCCTGTGTCTATCTTTACTCTAGGTTTCATTTTTTGAAGTTTATCTTCTAAAAATACTACATTTTATATATTTGAATTAAAGAAGAGTTGGTCTATTTCCTTCTTCTTCCTCTTCATGCTGGCTGCAAAATGGTCATGCTCTAATGCAAATACACTGACAGAGATTTGATATAAAAAAGTCAACATGCTTAGTTCAGCTGAAAGGATTCACAGTTTGTCAAATCAGGCCTTAATTTTAGTTTTAAAACATTCAGAGTGTGATTCCACGGTAAGAAAATTACAGCAGTTGTAATGTCCACTCACCGTCCCCGCAGCTGCAGTTCAGCCACTTTAACAGCCAACTTCAATACAGTTGTCCATCTCCCTCTTCTTCCGTCTCATCTTTGGGCCTTTCCTTTTTTCTTTGTAAAGTAACTCTCTTAAAGGGATAGTTCGGGTTTTTTTGAAGTGGGGTCATATGAAGTACATATCTATAGTCGATCTGTTTCCTACCTTAATCACCGGTCAGCACAGCCTCAGTTTGGACAAGTAGAGAGCCACTCCAGCCAGACGCTCAGCTTTGTACTGCAGTGAACGGGGTCCAGAGAAAAAGCGAAATAAACCACCTAAAACAAGGCTCACCTTAAAAAATCTGTAACAGTTCAAGTCTACGTTGTATAGGTAAAATTCACAGCACTTTACATCGCCGTCAGACCGCGCTTTCTTTTGACACTACATTTTCTCAACCGCAGAACCCCCGTATCCCTACGCATGAGCGCTAAAGCGGAGGGATACTGAGAGTTAAGTTTCGTTTTTATCGAAAGTAAACCTCTTGTCCAGCAGCTGAGCCTCGCACTGTATTCCGCCGCGATCAGCTGTTGCCCAGTTACGCTAGTGCGTAGGGATACAGGGGTTCTGCGGTTGAGAAAATGTCATGCCAAAAGAAAGCGCGCTCTGACGGCGACATGAAGAGGTGTGAATTTTACCTACACAACGCACACTTGAACTGTTATAGATTTTTTAAGGTGAGCCTTGTGTTAGGTGGTTTATTTAGCTTTTTCTCTGGACCCCGTTCACTGCAGTACAAAGCTGAGCGTCTGGCTGGAGATCCTCTCTACTTCTCCAAACTGAGGCTGCGCTGATGGGTGATTACGGTAGGGAACAGATCGACTATAGATATGTACTTGATATGACCCCACTTCAAAAAACCCAAACTATCCCTTTAAGACTTTGTTTTCTACTGACTCAGCTAGCTTGATTTTTTAGGGTATACCGGTCCGTGACTGAAACAGGTACCTGTCAAGTGCGCCAAGAGGAACAGACGGATGTTGTTAAAAGATAATCCGTTTTTCAAAATAAAACAACTTTCCGAGTATGATCGTCAATATAACGGAGAAAAAAAAACGTATTTATTCTTTCTCTGCTGCCCGGTACAAAACAACCGGACCACTGCTTTAAATGACAGAGCAAGATCGAGGGCGAGCCAGTAGCAAGAGTTGGTTATAGTTTCTTAATTATGACTTATTTAGTCATAAGTTATGATCAAAACCTAATAAGCAGATGTTGTTTTACCGCTTCCAGCCGAGATTCTGTCTAAAAGTCTGCAGAATTCAGAAGACTGGAGATGAGATGATGATACAGCAAACAGTAACTGTTTCATTGTACACAGTTTTTGAGTATTATATGAAGGCAGACTAGAAAAAATCTGAATATATCCTTAAAAAAGTTGGAACTGTGAGGTCACATGAGAGTCTGCGATGTATTGAATGCACAATTATAACTGCTATTTCAAAATCAGGGCAGGTTTAAAGTTCAGCATGTCATTATGTCACTTTGTTAGATACACTGTATGACAGCTCATTATACTTACCCTGTACACTCACTGTTTGTATCCACCGCCACACTTCTTTGAGTCTGAGTGAAGCTTTTGCACCAGTTGAATTAAGATACTTTAATACTCCATAACTGTGTTTAGTTTTAAGAATAAAGTTCATTTCGTCGTTAAGTTCTTTAACATTTCTGATTGTGTTCATTCCACTCCTCAGTGAATACAGAGACAACGATGGGTCACACCACATGCTAGTTGCATTAACACCAAGAATATTCTGTATGGACTCACGTCAACAGCTGCCCTCACTATTACAGCTTTTCCTCACTAATGTCATGTATTCTGATTCTGTTAATTTCTTAGTCTGTTTGCCTTGAGTTTCAGACATTTAGTATTGCCAAATGAAAGTACTGCTGATAATGTCTTCAATAAAGCGTGTGACTTCTTAAACCTACTGTGTGTGCTATGGTCGGTTTATTTGTCAGCCACCATTTTGATGGTCAGCGCAAACATCTATCAATCTGATGTCATTTTGTGGGTTTTGTTTCTGAAACCATTACTTATTACTTGTGAGGAAGGGACAAAGTCAGTGTAAGGACGACAATGAGTCCAATGTTTCAGAAGAATGACTGTCTTACAAAAGAAGAAAAGACTAAGGTACAAAGAGACCAGGCATCGACATTAGAAAAACAAGTAGAGGTAGATCTAACACGTTTGACCGTTTGAGATGTTGGGCAGAGACAGTGGATGAAGCAGCACCATGGAGAGAGGACACAATCATGTTATCACTGCAATAAGGAAGGGGTTCTGACAAATGAAGGCAGCAGTGGAGTCAGAGCAGCAAGCTGACCATGAACTGGTTGCTGTGGTCAGTCTGGAATCACAGCAGAGACACAGACTGTAGCTGACACACACACTGTCATGAGTGCAGCAGTGTGCTGTTCAGCTCTCGCTGACTCAACATGTGCTTTGCTAAAAGGCTCAATGTGATAACGGACATGGTTACACCGACTCACATTACAGGAAAAAGATGTGGCCTCGCAGGTGTTTCAGGTTGGATTCTTTATTTTTAAGATACAGTACATGCGATTATAAATACAACCATCAATCATAATCCAGGGTGAAAATGCCGAGAAAAAATAAATATTGCATAAAGGTGTGTATTTCCCTGTCTATAATTTTAGTGCCCGTATAAAACTGACAGCTGTCAGTGCTGAACACAGACCTATTGTTATTCAAATGATTATTAGGGCCTGAGCAGGTCACAGACCTGTGAGGCCCCTTTTGTAATTCAAAAAATTATTAGGGCCCGAGCAGGGAACCTATTGTTTTTACAATGATTATTAGGAGGCCAAGCCAGAGGGGCCGAGGAAACGCATTCCCCCCCCCGCCTTTCCCTTCCCCTTTCCTTTCCCCTTTCCTAGGACCAGCGGTGCCAGGAACCCTATTGTAATTGTAAAGACTTTTAGGGGGCCAAGCCCGAAGGGCTGAGGCTAAACCGTGGAAGGGAGGGCGGTGCAATTTGGAGGGTTGGTCCAGACTCCTGCGAATATCTCAGACACAAAAAAATACATATATCCGCCTGCAGGGGGCACTATAACCTAGGCCAACACGTTTTTGCCTATAACTCCCATGTCGCACATTTAAAAACCTTGTATCTCCAGATTCCCTGAATGGAGTTGAATCACTCTGCGATAGCCACACCCACTTCCAGTTAGAATGTTTTTTCGCAAAATCACAAAAACTGGAAAACCTACTTTTTCAAACTCCTCCTTGGGATTTTGTCCGATCTGCGTGAAACTTGCCACGTACACTCTTCAGCTGGACCTGATGTACACTTATCAAAAGAATTTTGCTCGGTTGAAAAATGCGCAGATTATTCACGAACAAATGTCTGTAGCCAGCTATAAACATGGTATCTCAGTCAAACTAAATGCTATTAACACCAAATTTGAGATCCTTGGTTGCCATGACACTGGAAAGGGATGAGCCCAATTTGTCGAATTTTGGCCACTAAGGGGCGCTAAAAATATGGGAAGTTTATATCTCTTGAACGGCTACACCGATTTTTACAAAATTTGGTCGGTATGATGTAGGGCCAATCCTGAGGCCATATCTTGAAGGTGGTCATGACTGCTCAATGTGGGCGTGGCTTATTACAAGATAAACAACAAACATTAATTTCAGCCAAATTTGTGATGCTGAGAGCTTTGAAATGTATATGGTACAGATAGAATAGGACAGAGTTGTTCCATACCAAAAATTGCACATGTCCACTCCAGTAAGTGGCGCTATAATAGATGCAATCGCGTTTTTGCCTGTAACTTCCACATTTTAAATAACACATTCGCAAACCTTATATCCATATGTTCCCTGAATAGAGCTTGGTTTTCTGACATAGGACACGCCGCTGACAAAATCCCACTCCTCCGTGGGATTTTGTCCGATCTGCGTGAAAATTGGCACGTCCACTCTTCAGCTCGACCTGAGAAAAAGAATTGTGCTCGGTCAAAAAATGTGCAAGTTATTAACAAACACATTTCTGTAGCTAGCTATAAAAATGGAAACTGTTTGATATCTCGGTCAAACTAAATGCTATTAACACCAAATTTGAGTTCCTTGGTTGCCATGAGACTGGGAAGGGATGACCCGAATTTTGTGGATTTTGTCCACTAGGGGGCGCTAAAAATATGGGATATTTATATCTTTTGAATGGCTACACCGATTTTTTACGAAATTTGGTCATATAATGTAGGGCCAATCCTGAGGCCATATCTTGAAGGTGGTCATGACTAGTCAATGTGGCCGTGGCTTATTACAACAAATCCAAATCGGTACACATTCAGCCTTTTGCACTTCCAGTGCATTACAGTGAATACCACGACTCAGACTTTGGCCTGTGTCCTCACTTTTGCCCCGAGCCCGTCATCCTTTGGGGCCAGCTTCCGTGGGCTCTGTGGTTTTTTATGTATTTTTTTATTTTTTTTTGAAGGCACAGAGATCCAGGGCTATTCCCAAAACAGTCAGGGCTATAGCCCCGAATGCCCAGGACGAACAACGCGTCAGGTCCCCTGTATCAATGTAATAATGTCAGCGTAGTGTCCTAACAGAAAATAATGGAGTACTACTCTCTGACTCCACCTGGTCTATTATTGTCTTCTATCAGGACATGTTGCTGTGTTTTATCACTTCTCACTTATCTCACCTGCACCGTCCACAAAAGCTCTGTGTCTTCACTCATTGGTAGATTGCATTGTTTTCATTTGCTGTGATCCTTATTTACCTTCATCCTCTTCTACCAGACACAAAGAGCTGTCCACATTTTGTACTACTTGTTGGTTAATGTCTGCACAATGTCTGCTCCCTGTTAACATTATGTGTTTGTGTCAATTCCCAGGTATCACTGCTAGCTATGCCCTGTGTGTACGGTATGATGGTACTGAAGTTGATGACAGTTACTGTGACTCTCTGACCAGACCTGAGCCTACACATGAGTTCTGCACTGGAAAGGAATGTCCTCCAAGGTACTGACTGACTGAGTGGTTTGTTAAACTAAAGGCTCTGATTTGGAATTATCAGTTTAATGCCAAGGATGATGAGTTTTTTTATCAGTGTATGTCAGAATGATAGGGACAAGTTGTATCCACATGTCCCTATCTTTCAATCTACTTAGATGTTTAAGGTTTTTTTGCCCAAATAAATTAAAGCCAAACAAGATAAATCAAAGTCAAATCGTATGAATTTGTCTGCTCTTTTTAAAGCCCTGTTGTATGCTGTTGGTGAGTCATACGGCCACAGTGTAAAGTATTTTTAGTAATCTAGCATTATTATTTTTAAATAAGGATTTGAACAGTTTTGATCAGTAGTTGTAGTCTAGAACAAATTAATACATTCAAAGCATAGGCAGAAGAGGGACCGAGATCTCTCACTGTGATTGTCACCAAATATCCCCGAAACTGTTCTTTACAATTCACTTACGACCTTACCAACTGCATCATGTCTCCGCTCTCTCCTCAGATGGGAGACCAGTGGATGGAGTGAGTGCTCTCAAACCTGTGGTGAGGGTGTTCAGCATCGAACTGTGCGCTGCTGGAAGATGCTGTCCCCCGGTCTCGACTCCTCGGTCTATGATTCACTGTGTTTGTCACATGACCTGCACAAACCAGCCAACAAAAAGGTCTGACTTGGCCAGAGCTGTGGACCCCAGTTGGAGGTGTCTGAGTGGTCAGAGGTAATGCTGCAAGCCACAGAGCTGTGTGTCTAATAGTGGGATGTAAAGTGTTGTTGTTGGCATTGATGGCTCTTGTTTCCATGGTAACAAAACATTTTCACATTTTCATAGCAAGTTGATGTTGATGTCGTTAAATCTGAAAAAATGTTGGTCAGAGGTGCAAAAATACATAAACTCATGAAACAAGAACAGCCAGTAACAGAGGCTCCTTGAAAAGCTTCAAAGGTTTCAGGGTTATATCAAAACATTTCCCATATAATCACGCATAGAAATGCTTCAGTGAGCAGTCCTCATTACCAGAAACATTTACAGTGGATAAAATAAAAATACATTTTTTTGCCGAAACTAGGTAGGATAGTTAGTAGATAGTAGATAGATAGTCTGAAAAAAGTACAATAATTACTCGAGCAACCACATAGTCATTAATTTCTCTGCCCCTACCTAATGGCGCTATTCAGTCTCACTTTTGACTGCACCAGGTAAAACCGTGCCACTGTTTTGTGTTTACATGTCAAGCGCGGCAAGCTGTGCCGTATGTATTTACACCTGCTCCTTTGCCTACAACTCAAGACAAACGTTTCCTCAGTTGTTGTCCACACCTTCAAGCAGGTAGCTCTGCTGTCATGAGAAAGGTAAATCCCTGCCACTCTGGGCTGACGTGCTGAGTTAAAGCTGCATTCTCTTAACTTTAAAGAGCAATACTGAAGTTCTCCAGAGCCTCATCATGGCTGGTTGTGGTTGAAATGAAAACTTAATTGGCAACCAAGAGTGTGAAGTTGAACTCTGATAGAAACAGCTTTCAGACAGAAGGGCATGACAACAATAAACATTGAATCAAGAAGGGAACACATGAGCAGTCGTAGTGTTTTTCATGTCGATTAGTCATCTCTGACTCAATCACATATTCTCCATGTGCAGCTTCATGCTCTTCTGTTAATATAATGAACATGGCTGTGAATAAGTTGGTGCCATGCTGATTATAACTGTTGACTTTTGAATCCTTTGTCAATATTAATGAGAATGACTGAGCTAGGAAAAATCCAATGACTGTATGTGTGTGTTTGTGTGTCACTGTGTGTGTTAGTGTTCAGCATGTTGTGGCTCTCAGGGTCATGGAAATGAGACTATGTAACAAGTCGTCGCAGCCAATAGAAAGTCAGGAATGTGAAGGCCTGCCCTGTGATAGACAATGGACAGTTTCTGACTGGGGACCTGTGAGTTTGAACACACACACACACACACACACACACACACACACACACACACACACACACACGTGTTCAGCACAACAGCACACACAGGACCAAACATTCTAACACACGTAGTGCGGGGGGACTTCCGGGTCACAGATGGAGTAGACGTGCTTTCCTCAAGCTCCCGCACAACTCTCCATAAACATCGGTTTCAGAGCCTCGCTTGCATATGTAATCGAACTGAACCAAACAATTGATGCACAGAGAACCTTTTTTCTCCGAAAAACAACAGAAATGGCTGCGAAATCCAACAAAAAGAAGGACTCATCCGCCCTCGCCCCGGCCTTGGCCTCGCCCGCCCCGGTTTCCACCAAAGACATCATGGCTAATATGACGAGCGTCCTCGAGCAACATAAAGAGGCCCTCTCGCTCGAATTCAAATCGGCTATTACACCGCTGGAACAGAAATTGGACTTTATTCAAACCACGGTCACCGACCACGGACACCGTTTGATTTCAGTCGAAGAGAATGCTAACCAACTCAGCGACCAAATGGGGATGCTACAGGCTAAATGTGAGACTATAGAGGAGAGCTACGCTAAGCTAAAGGCTAAAACCATCGATCTTGAATCTCGCTGCCGCCGCAACAATATAAGAATAGTCGGCCTACCGGAATCCATTGAGGGTGCGCAGCCCACGACATTCTTCTCCAAGCTATTGGTAGACATTATCGGTGAAGGGATCCTTCATGCACCTCCAGAGCTCGACCGTGCCCACAGAGCGCTCACAGCAAAACCAGCCCCGGGGTCCAGGCCTAGAGCGGTAATCGCCCGTGTCCACCAT
>CAEMYA010001259.1:158287-207339 GCA_903131615.1 Diplodus sargus
TTCACATGTATTGGTTGTGCCCCAAAATACAAACATTCTGGAACAATGTTTTCAATACCTTATCTAAAATACTGGGCAGGGATTTCGTTCCTAGCCCTACACTAGCTCTATTTGGCATTGCTGCTGGTGGTGACCCGCATTTGCTGATTGTTTGCTGTTTGTACTTGTTAAATCCTGCACTCTTTGTACTCTTTGTAAACCCAAATAAAAATATTTGAAATATAACACACGTAGTGCTAACTTTATGGAGATGATTGTAAGTTAAAAATACGTGTGTATGTGCCAGTGCTCAGGAGTGTGTGGAGAGGGAAGGATGGTGCGTGCAGTCATGTGTCGCTCCTCAAGTGGGAAATTGATGTCAGAGGAGCAGTGTGACCTATCACTGCGCCCACTGGCCATCTATCCCTGTGGTGACAGAGATTGCGCCCCCCATTGGGTCGAACAAGAATGGCAACAGGTAAATGAGTGTGTGTGGTAAAAGTGTGGTGCACTTTAAGAGGTCTGTGGTTGACTCAACCCACACAGATAAACACTGTGCTCATAGTCTCTGTCTGTGTGTTTGTCAGTGTAATGCTACATGTGTGCGCGGTGTGTGTCAGCGTCAGGTGGTGTGTGCTGGGCTGGACGCTGGTGTTTTCAAGGAGTTTCCTGACAGCAGCTGTGACCAAACCAGCAAACCAGAGATTAGCTCATCTTGCATCCAGAGACCCTGCTCCAAATGGTTCCCCACATCCTGGTCTCAGGTACCTGCCTGCCTGTTGACTAGGGCTAGCAAAATTTCAATTCTGTAGAGAAACTAGAGTATACTAGAGAGTATGACACTCAGTATAGTGCATATCTCCACCCAACAGCCTCCTTAAATTAAATCAAGTCTAATCCAATATAACTGGATAGCCCTATATCACTCTACATTTAAACCAGCCATTTCTAATAAACCAGAATTTAATCTCACCAGATCTCAGGTCAACATCCAGGTGGTTTTATCTGAGACATGATTGAAAGTGCTGAACTGCCTGTCAATGTGATCTTGATCGAAATTAACTTTCAGTTTTGATTATCAAGATCAAAATCAGGATCGACGATTCTCCCAGAATTTATTTCCCCACTCCTCCTATTTGGAAGGTGTATGAAGGCAAATATATTTAAAAAAAACGTAACCTTAGCATTAGCCCGCAGCTGCAGCTCCAGACACTTTTCCAGTGTGATGATGACAATCGTTTTTTGAGAGCACTGAGAACATTGTTTGACGAGCGGTCCACCATTACTCTCCTGCCCGTTAGGTTGCACTCGAGGATCGACACTTTTTGTCTGCCATGACGGCAACGCGCCGGAGATCCAGCTCCTACAGTAAAAAACCCTCTTTTTAGTATACTCTGTGTACACAAACAATGTTCTCAATGCTCATGTTCATGTGTAGAGACCCTGGTGATACTACAAGCAAAGTTTCATGTTGTGTTGAGCCATCTTAGTGTGTTAAAAATAGCAATTTTGATGCTAGCATAAGAGTGGCCCAGCACTCCACTGAAAATTAGCTTGCCCGAAACTGAAACTACGGTTAATCTTAAAAGTGCCTCTTTCGTCGTAATTATGCATATACACGAAGAATGACTCATATTCAATCACAAATAAAGCCTCGGTTGCTTTTTGGCGAGAGTTTCACTTGAAACTGTTTAAATGAACAGTCACTGCTATGACTGAAACTTATGAGGTGCAGTCAGTGCACAACCAGAGATATCATCTTTCATTCAATGCACCCTCCTTCCTTATCAAAACATGGCTCCTACATTACCCACAATGCAAGTCAACCGCTGACAGTTTGTTCTGAGATTTGAGTGTGTGATGCTATTAGTGGCTAATGTAGCTTGCAGCAGAGAGGAGGGGCAGGTTATAGAGTTCAGGTAAGCTTACTTCTTTCCACTTCAGTGTCGCACCTGTTGTCTTCAGCCCAAACCTATGCTGACTGGAAGTGATATCACTTGGTCAGGTCCCTCTGGAGACACTTATTTCACACATGCAGTATCACTCCCAAACACCTACAGCGTTAATGAAATGTTCCCACTTTATTGTCTCACAACATTAAATTACAGTTTGTTTGTTTTTTTAAATAAATATTAAAGAGAGAATCATCGTTTGCATAAATATTCAGCCCTGTCAGGTTGGTACTGTGTCCCACCTTCTCCTTCTACCATTTTACAGACTAGCTTGGAACGTTTCTGAGTCTTCATGCAACAATACTGACAAAACCATAAGCTTTACACTCCAGGGACAGGTCTATTTATTCTACAACCCATTGACTACACTCAGATGGTCTCCATTTCACTAATTATGTGACTGGCTGCACCAGTGAATATTTAGGTGTATCCTATTAATAGAGGTACGTATATAGTCAATAAGCATATTTTTTAAAAATGAATTCAAGCCACTTTGCAGAGAACCATTCTCAAAGAGAAAATATAAATCAATATGCACTTTATTAGTTTACTTAGTTATTTCTTGATAGAAAAATGCTGAGTGAATCAACTGAGGAAGAGGATTAGGGCCACTTAAAAATAAGCAAATTCCATTTTTTTTTCTTTATTGAATCTTTAAAGTAATCCAGCAGAGGAGATGCGAGATCAGTTGTTTGTTCCTGCTCTCATATAGTCTTTTGTATGGACACACAAAGATGAAATTCCTGTGTGTCTTCTCGTATGTCTCTGGAAAAGCTGGCACAAACACATTTCTAACGATTATGGAATGTTTTTTTTTTAAATGATACAGTTCAGAGAAGTCCCAGAAACATTCCTCTGGAAGAAATCCGGAGTAGGAATTGTAGAAGTGATGTAAGTGCTGTGAAAAGTAGCCTCTGTAGGTGTTGTCATTCATGAGCACATGGTTATACTCCTGTAGAGTCACTAAATGAAAATACATCACTTGAGTTGCTGGCTTGAAAACAGAAGAATAATACCAACATGTCAGAACTCAGACACATCTGAGGAGCACGAGTGTGGCTGCCACAGAGAGAGGTCAGGGTTCGCCTGCTCATCTATCAATACACTGGCCCTCATTTATCAATCTTGCGTGAAAACGGGTGCAGATCTGAGCGCAGAATTGGTCTTACGACAGGACACACGTGTGATTTATGAAACATTCGTATCTGACCAATTCCAGCGTACGAATGATCGGCTCTTGGTAAATGCGGGCTGAATTCGATCGTCATTAACATGTTACGCCCTTAAATATTCCTGGTTCGGAGGCCTCGCCCACTGAGGTCAAACATTGAGAGAAGAAACTCTGGCAAGAAGAGAAACTTTTCCGAGATGGAGATCGGCATCCCGGCAGTGCCGGCACATCAAAGGCTCCATTCACTAATGCAATGTTGTGCAAAACTGAACAGGTCAAAATAATATGGCACACTTTCTCTGGGGTATACAGCAGAGTTTCCCCTGCTGGTCCGAGACGGAGCCACCTGCCCTTCAGCACCTCGAAGCAGCTCCACTGTGACCTGTGTGCATGTGTGCGCACTATTGAATCTGCGTTCCTTCTCTGCAGCAGGTTTGCCAGCGGGGTTATAAGGTATTCCTTTAATTAGTTGTCATGTTAGGCTATTTACATGTTTTATTTTACAAAAAAGTGGTATCAGTAAAAACGTAAAAAAATAATCGGTTTTGATCTGTTCTAAATATGTGACTGCTTATGCTTAATGACAGCATGAGGTTTGTTTAATAATTATTTTCAGACTCAGCCAGATTTCGCTGTGCTGCACCGTAAATCCACAGACTCAAATTTGCGTACACGACCTGAGACCTGACGTGAGATCTGATCGTAGCTTCCGCTCACGTCCAAATTGATAAATGCCGAAGTTTGCGTGGAAATGGTCGTACGCACGGTTTTCTGCCGTACGTTCGTTTGATAAATGAGGGCCACTGTGTATACCTGACTGTCACTGTCAGCCTCACTATTGTTCACTCCTGCCCACAGAGCTGCTGTTGTTGTTCTTCCTTACTGTACCACATCATAAAAATAAAAGATGAGCTGTTTTTGACAAGCGTCTGTGTCTGACTTTTTTCCTGCTCCTCTTGGTGTCAAACAGCTGATTGACCCTTGACATGAATTTGCACCACATGCAGTGAATGAAGCTTTCGTCAGGAGGTAGAATTAAGAATATATAGGAGGAACACTATTGAACAACAAGGTGAAGACCTTAAACAAGCAACTAACCAAAGCAGAAGAGAAAAGCTTAAACTTCAACTGTTGCCAGTTTAAGCACTGTAATCCAAGCTGGGGTTGTATAGAAGGATATAGGAGCTGAATGCTGTTTTAAATGAAGGGGCATTAACAGAGGACCTGTGGGTACTAATTACACCATCATGAAACATGACCTGTTTCCTCTGCTGTGTGTTTTGTGAGAGTGTCATAATTGACGACTGTGTTGTTTTGAATGCTCTCATCACGCACAAATAAGCATTTTCATGGTTACAAGATATGAAATCTCAGTGGATGACTCCTTGGTGAAACCAAATCACACCCATGATTGCACACTATTTACTCAGCTGAGCTGGTCTCCACACGACACTTTGCATCTTTACTCAGCTGAGCTGGTCTCCACACGACACTTTGCATCTTTGGCTCACAGAGGACCTGCAGGTGATCTCATTTCATTTTTTTATGATTCAGGGACAATTAAGCCCTCAATTCATTATAGCTTGATAGGATCCCTGTTAAAACTGTTTGTGTGTGTGTCTGCAGGACAGCACCTACAGCCCGAGGGACAAGGTAAGTACCTGCACCTGAACTAAACAGATCACCTGGTCTTCAAAAGTTTGCAGAGCTATGTTGTGCTATATAAGAGATGGGAATTATTACAGAGCTTCACCTGTTATCCTGAATACATTTACATTTACATTTAGGACATTTATCAGACGCTTTTGTCCAAAGTGACTTACAGTAATTCATACATACATTCATACACTGATGGTGGTGGCTGCTAAGCAAGGTGCCGACCAACACATCAGGAGCAGTTTGGGGCTCAGTATCTTGCCCAAGGAAACTTCTACATGCAGACCAGGGGAATTGAACCAGCGACTTCTGTTACAGTGGCTCTACCCCTGAGCCACAGCTGCCCCCTATTACAAAGATGAACTAATTTGTTAATGTTTCTGCTCTATTTATTTCTTTATGTTTGTACTAGACTGTAAATGGCAGTATGTTAAGTGTGTTAACATAGTGTATTGATTATTGTGAAAATATGTAGACAACTAAAGTATGTATAAATTAAATCTATCGGTTTGGCAAATGACATGTTCCAAACATAACATGTTCTAACGGAAGTTTCATTTTGCTGGAATTTATCCAAAGGAATAAACAGCAGACAGGTTATGAATCTGTGATTTCTGGATGTGCATTGAAACATTTCAGGATTTCTGTGGAAGTGTTATGAAATATTTTTGTAGTCCTTGAAACAGAAAACATTTTAACATCTGTGTCATGAGACAGTTGTGTAGGATGGACCAGGTGATGTTTTTCCACCTGATGGTTGACTTCATTATTTTAGCTAGCTGAACACTGGATGACGTGTACAACCTGGTTATGGGGCTGTTGTCAGATGAGAATCTCTTACAGTCAAGAATTTATCAGTTGGAAACTGATACAAAATTCAGTTTGTGTTGTTCAGTTTTAGGGCAATCAACCTCGGGAATGAAAGTTTAGAATCAGAAATGTAACCGTGAAATGTTTGCAAAGGTGGCAATGTTAGTAGCATTTGTGTCAGTCTGGTGTAAAACATTCAAAAGTTTGTACTAATTGCCATGTTATTTTGTCACAGTTTACTACACAATCATCACCGAGGGGCTCCATGAGTCTCATCTCTCCTGCATCATTTTACCTTCATATACTGGCATCATATTGATAACACGTTCAGGAGGAAGAGTCATTTAGAACATCTGGTCTTAGCATCTGTTTTTTTTTAATCTCTAAGAAGAGTTTGGATCTGATGTCATCTCTCTGTCTCCTGTCTGTCTCCTGTCTGTCTACTCTCTGTCTCAGATGCCTTCTATAGCCATGATGTCGCTCCTAGCAGTGGTTTGTGTGATGTGTGTAGAGGAGTGTGTGTGCTTCCCTAATGGCTCAGTGTTGATCTCCTGTGGCAACATGATGCCTGTTCATCCACCCTTCACACCCTCCACAAGCAGCCCACCATTTACCCTGTCTACATCTAGTGCCACCTACAGGCCTGGTGGAGTCATTACAGGTGTGTCAGTCTGTCCTCGTGCTGCTTCTCTAATTGTCTTCCACAGTTGAAACGTGTGTGAAGATGTTGTCCATCGGTGTGAATGTCTTTAAATACTCCACTACATTTATTTAATAAGTCAAGTTAAGTGTCTTGTCAATAATCAATCAATCAATCAATCAGTCAATCAATCAATCGATCAATCAATCAATTGATCAGTCTTGATTTGTATTGTGCCAATTTACAACAAAAGTCATCTCATGCCACTTTTCAAATTGAGGTCTAAACCAGACTCCTTGATTTATTTAATTTAATTTAAGAATATACAATATTTGATTTAAAGTAAATATATGTATAATTTAATTTTACTTGAATTTTTGACAGTTAACTACATTTGATATCAAATACTTTGAGAGTTTTACTCAAGTAGTGCATCAAGTATTGGTGATTTTTTGTTTTACGTGAGTAATCAATTAAAAGGATATCTCTATTGAGCCCAAGGCCATTCAGTGGGTAAGTTAAAGGGGCTCTGTGGAACATTTGTGTTGTGCTGGACTCCATTAAAATTAGCTACTGTTGCAGAGTGGAGAGAGACACTGCAACAAGGCACTCGGAAACCACACATAGTTTACTAAAAAAAAAGGTTTTTGGACAACTTACATTAGCAGTAGCCCTCCTGCGCGCCGCCATCATGGCAGACAAAAAGTGTCGATCCCCGAGTGTGACCTAACAGGCAGGCTTGAGGAGCGGTCCAGCATTACTCTCCTGCCTGTTAGGTTAGGTCTCACTCGGGGATCGACACTTTTTGTCTGCCATGACGGCAGCGCGTCGGAGATCCAGTTCCTACGGTGAGTAGTTAAAAAACCTTCTTTTTAGTAAACTCTGCGTACACAAACAATGTTCTCAATGCTCGTGTTCATGTGAAGAGACCCTGGTGATACTACGAGCAAAGTTTCATGTTGTGTCGAGCCTTCTTAGTGTTTTGAAAATAGCGATTTTGATACTAGCGTAAAAGTGCCCCTGCACCCCATTGAAAATTAGCTTGCCCAAAAACGAAACTACGGTAAATCTTAAAAGTGCCTCTTTTGTCGTAATTATGCTTTTACACCGAGGTTTGACTCATATTCAATTGCAAATAAAGCCTTGGTTGCTTTTTGCCGAGACTTTCACTTTAAGACAGTGTGTTGTTGGCTTCATTCAAGTAGAACAATAATTTGATCAAAGACCCCCCACCCCCTCTCTTTTAATGGCCATCATCAGATATCAGTAAAGATATTTCTGGAACATTCTCGACTATGTTCGAACATTTTACATTTTCTACTTAATTTGCTTCCCGTTTACACACACACGAAGTGTTTGCAAAGCAGGGAGGTAGCGTCTGCTGGCACCAGAAGGAAAGAGAGGAGATCAATTACACAAGTTACATTAGCACATTACACTATCACAAGTCTAAATTAACCAAGCTCAGAGCAAATGAGTCTACGGGGCCATGAGTGAACAGCAGAGCTCAATTTCATTGAAAGTAGAAAAACAAGGGTTTTTTGTAATCCCATTTTTTTTTAAAGGGTAATGACTATCAAGAATGCAGTTTATCAGAGACTTCATAGAGCAATTTTCTACAATAACAAGCACTCTAATCACAAAACACAGATATGTCAGCTCAATGGATGTGTGGCAGCTTGAAGGACAGTTTAAGGCAGGTCCTGTTTCATTTTCAAACCAATCATCTGTACATTTGTGTTTACATATAGGCTTAAACATTAAAAGAAAACACTATCATCAGAGCTGCGGCTCAGTGGGTAGAGCTGGTGGACCAGTGATCAGAAGATCGCTGGTTCGAATCCCAGCTCCCCGGGGCAGGACTGACCACATGTCGAAGTATCCTTGAGCAAGATACTGAACCCCAAAGTTGCTCCTGATGTGCAGTTGGCACCTTGTGAGGCAGCCACTGCCATCAGTAAGGGTCCTGCAATGAGCTGGCGACTCGTTCAGGGTGAGCCCTGGCCTACGCCCATTGTGTGAAACTGGATTTGGCCCCAGTAAGCCCCGCAACCCTTCAGGGGGAAAAAAGCGGCAACATCCCGCGACCCGCATGGACAAGCGGACATGAAAACGAAAAACGAAACGAAACTATCATCAGAGGCCACCAACCACCCCAGATTTTTCAACAATACGACTCAGCAGTTTAAGAATTTTTATGGGAAGAAACCGAGACTTGGAATGAGCAAAATGTGTTCTCCAAAAGATAGAGGAGTCTGGGTCTACCAAACCTGAGGCTATATCATGTTTCATTTGAAATTGCCAAGTTAGCCAAGCACTGTGTCAAGGACAGTAATTTGGATTGGGTTAGCATTAAAAGTGAGATGTGTTCTCCATTTTCCCCTATACATAGATTATCCCAGTCTCAACATGGACCCATGAACCCTATCCTGTCTCACTCGAAAGAGGTTTGGACCAGAATACACAAGATGTTAAAGATACCCTTATCTTAGACAACCTTACTCAGCTAAATGGCATAATCCAACGATTATTATTGGGCAAACACCTATATACTGGAAAAAATGGCACCTCAGTGGTATATGCAGGGTGGATGACCTGTATCAGAACTGTGTTTTCATGTCATATACAGATCTGACCAGGAGATATGCCCTCACAGGGAATGGTCACTTTTGGAAGTAGATTGCCAACAGAACCCCTTAAGGCCTCTATCTTTTATAGACTGACTAATGAACTACTCAGTAATAGCTGTGACAGCTTAAGAGGAGTATGGCAAAAGGACTTGGGATGTATATTGAATGAATAGGAGTGGTTGATTATTCTGTCACATACTGGTAAATTTGTCAGGGAGTCCAGAAGTAAATTTACTTAATTTCGGTAATTTTAAATAATTTGCAGGTATTACTGGACACCAACTAGACTGCATAGGATGGGACTATCAAACAATAATTTGTGTTGGAAATGTCAGGAAGAAAAAGGAACTTTTTTACATTGTATTTGGGACTGTTCACTTGTTCAACCCTTCTGGAGAAAAATTCTCAGATGTATGAGTGAGTGACTTGGCAGGACGTTACCAATATCCCCAAGACTGTATTTACTCGGAGACAAAATTACAAGTACACAATATATCCAAAGAACTTTCAGTGATTATGACTGGATTAACCACAGCTGCCAGAACGATACTCACTTACAGGAAATTAGCCAAACCCCCAGAAATGAAGGAATGGTTTAACTATATGATAAAAACTGCCTCATATGAATCCATGTTGATCAGGAGGAATGATGGAAACCACACTAAGGGACCAACATGGGGGGCTCTTTGGAATTATATATCTCTGGCCGGAAACCCGGACTCATAACTGTGGTTCTGTTTATCTCTAAATGTTACTCTCCTTATTTTTCACTTATCTGCATATTCTTCAGGTTATTATTTTTACTATCATTGCGGTTGTAACTCACGATGTTATTGTT
Source organism: Diplodus sargus (assembly GCA_903131615.1). Classification (NCBI taxonomy): domain Eukaryota; kingdom Metazoa; phylum Chordata; class Actinopteri; order Spariformes; family Sparidae; genus Diplodus; species Diplodus sargus. The sequence continues at coordinate 167,964 of CAEMYA010001259.1, forward strand.
CTTTTTTTCCCCCTACTATTATTAATATTCTTACTTACTTATTTACTAATCTGTTTATTGTATACATTTTGGGAGTGATTGCTATTCGTGCCTTGCATTCTCTTGGGCAGATCTCCTTGTTTTACAGTCAATGGATTTTATTGTAGTGGCTGTTGAAACGTCTCACCTGGGAGCTCTCTATGTTATGTTGTACCAACCCATTTAACTTTAATAAAAACTTGAATTACAAAAAAAAAAAGAAAACACTATCCACACCCTAACCCCTAAACCATGAGCTCAACATTTTATTTATCATCTGAATATGACAACAGGATCTAAATATTATGACAGCCAAGACTTCAGATGGAAACCCGTCCCTGCTGTGTTCATTTAACACCAAGTCTTTCATTCATAACCTCAGAGAGACAGAGCGCAAGGGAGGGAGAGTCCTGAGGAGGAACAGGTGCAGGTAATAATCGTTCACTGCTAGCTTTTGTCGTCATGGTTTATCAGGCTTCAGGAATGTATCTATCGTCTGAATCTGGTGATAAGAGTTTATATTCTGAAAGCCATTACTTATTCAAAATCAAACAAGCCTGACTGACCAATGATCAAGATGTTGACATAAATCCACAGTTATCTAGAAATGTGCCTTCTGTGACTCACTGGATCAAATATGAGATGCACAGAACAGCTTTGGTGCATGGGAATTCAACCCGAATGATGTTAGCTACTACAGCCAGCCCACATTCATGAGCCGGCCTGTCACACGTTAGCAAGAAAACTAAAAAGCCAATTCTATTAGCGATATTTGGTTTAGGCAGGCAGGACTAGTAGAGAGCAAGATCTGTTAACCATTTGTGTTCCAAATTATTGCCGGGAACAGTTCATTACTCAGTGGACATTGGTGGGGACATGTCCCTAAAGTCCCTACCCAATCCTATGGCCATGCACTTACACTCAGGCTAAGATTAACACGAACCCCTCCCTCCCCTCTCCTCCCTGTCATTTTGTGCCTACAGTGACGATGGAGATGGCGAAGAACAGCTCCATGGAGTTCCAGGGTTTTCTGTTACAGGCCAGGAGCTGGCAGGGACAGGGTACGACAAACTTTCTTTCAGTGCTACTTTGTACTGCCATTTAAAATCAAATCTGAGCTGTAAAAGATTAGAGCACTGAAATCATTATGTAGCTGTAGTGCTGCGATGTTCAGCTGTGATTTACAGTCAACACTACACATGGCTGCCAGTGGTGACCAGATTTAGGTTTCAGTTCTGTGTGCTTGCACCTCATGCTGGTGTTGTTTCAAGATTTGTGTGACTTTACAATGTCGTGTGCCAGTTAGTGTGTTGTGTGAACAAGAAAACACCAATGAATCACTGTAGAGCTTACAGTGTGTGTACTAAGCAGTCCGTAATGGAATTATCACAGGATCGATCTACAGTGGTCATTGTAAGGAGACTTTTCTTCAGTTGACCACGGTCATCATTAAAGGAGACATATTCTGCTCATTTTCAGGTTCATGCTTTTACTTGAGGTCGCTTCTAGAACAGGTTAACATGCTTTAATGCTCACAAAACACATCATCTTGCTCATACTGACAGTGTTGCAGCTCTGTATTCACCCTCTGTCTGAAATGCTCCGTTAGCTCCTCCTGTTTCGTAAAGGCCCACCTCCTGAAGATCCAGTGTGCTCTGATAGGTCAGCTCAAACGTGCCTGAGCCATCACCGCTGCTAACAGAGCAACAGAGCAGCTCTGCTTAAACAAGTCTTATGTGCCAAATAAGCTGCAAGGCATAAATTGCAATTGGTTGACAGTATGATGTCATGAAGTCACATATTTGGCACATATATAGCAGTGTTTGTCTGTGGGAGAGAGTAGCTACTGTTGGCATGAATTAAAGTTCTCCGTCACCACAACGGATTTCCGTCATTGAAACTTCACAGAGGCGACTTATGAGATCAATGTAAAATACTGTTAAATATTCATGCTTACATGTAAATTAACAATTAATGTTCAGTTAACAATAAGAAACTGTAATTTGACAGCATAAAATAGTATTTTCTGTCAAGCAATGGAGACATGTGCTAACAACCCTTCTCAAGTCCAGTCATTATCCATCAGCATCTTACTGATGATTGCAGGCTTATGTTTCTATTTTGATGATAGCACTTCCTTACTGATCAAACTCCTCAAACTACTCATTTTTGAGTGACAATATGTAACCTAACTGATTATTCCTGAACTTGACTTTGGAGAGCAAAGCTCCGTCATATCATTCCAGCCAGAGAGGTCCATGTGGAATTCAACAGGACAGGTAAAGTAATGCTTATATTCCGAAATTGTGTCAAGTGGTGTTTTGTCTGCATGATTATTGAACTGTTGACAATTCAGATGTTTCACTAGGTCTGTTTCATTAGCTCAGGTTGCTAAATAGGGCTAAGTGAAGCAAGCTCTGTAGCTAGCTTGAGCTCAATTAGCCGTAGGTGTTTCTGACCTTCATAACGTTTTTTTTATCGTAAAATGTATGTGTCAGTATCTTATCATTTATTAATTTAACTTCATTGCACACTAGTTTTCCAGAGGTAACCCTCCCTAAAGTAAGGGGTAATGCCCGACGAGGTGTCCATTATCAGGAATTAATGGATGACGCGAAGTCCATTAATTCCTGATAATGGACAGCTCGAAGGGCATTATCCCGCTTACACCATGGTCACTTGCCAAAGAAAAGAAATTAAGACCATTAATTTATACTTTCATGCGTTTTACAATCAAAATATAAAGTTTTTCACAAGCCATAACTAAGTTTCCCTGGTAACGCCTGAGGGTTTGACTAATACCTGGAACGATCATTACTCTCCCGTAAGGTTCTTATGCAACGGAAACGTTGTTCACCCCTCCAGTAGTTGTTCACCCCTCCTAACCCTAACCCTAAATAGGACGGATCATAGATACAACTTGGCAACGGGAGATATTCTAGTCCGCTCAGCGATGAGCCAGAAAGCTAAACGGAAACGTTTTTCACCCCTCCAGTAAATAGGATGGACCATAGATACAACTTGGCAACGGTAGATATTCTAGCAAGATTTAACGTTATGCTAGCAAGATTCAAAGTCAATAACATTGCGTACGGTTGACAAACAGTAAATATAATTTGACAGTATGCTAGCTAACAAGACCAGCTAGCTAGCTAGAGTCATGTCATTGTCCCCAAATCAATATCATGATTTTCACGTACAAATGACCGGTCGTGTGTAACATTACTGTGGCCGCAGCCTGAAGTAGAGAGCTGAACAGCGTACGGGATGTGAGATTATTCGCGTATCAGTAAATTTAGAGGGGAGGTGTACTTTCTGCAGCTTGTGTGTTACAGTCGCCACCTTGTGGTGTTCAGAGGATAAGGCACTGAAGGACTGACGGACTGCACTCAGTGTTTTAAATGAAATATTCAGATTTGATACGCCAGCTAGCGCATTGATTGAACGGTAAACAGACAATTTGACTGGAACTACTTAGTAGGTGTCCGTATATCAGGGGTTAATGGACACCCTTCAGCCAATCAGAATGAGTATTCCCCCGGACCATGGTATAACTATAATTAACCACCCTCCTTCCTTCCTGTCTCTTGCTTTTCTCGTCTTTGCACTTTTCGTCCTGTCTTTACCATTTTCTCTCTCCCTTGAACAGTTTATTGCTCTGGCCCATTTCTCTCCCCTCATTTTTATGTTTCTTTTTCTCCCTCCATTAATCTTTCATATTTTTATATTTTACCAGAGACGTTGTGTTGCTAATTTTATGTGTTTATTTTTTTGTAGGCACTCATTATCGGTGACTGAGGAGACCAGCGAAACGCTGCTGTCAAGTACTCATTGTTCGCTCTTTCTTTCTCCCCCTCTTTTCTTTCTCCATGTCCACTTTCTATTGTTCACATGCCAAAGACTTGTTTATAAGCTAGACTGGTACATTGTTCTAGATGGTATTTTAATTCTACGTCTGAGGTTATGCTCATTAGTTCAGTAAATGAACTGAACACTGTCACTAATGATTTTATTGGAGACAGTTTTTTCCAAAAGTGGAAATGCAATACCTTGTCATTTTTGTAATACAAATGTTCTCAATGTTACTAATCTTGCAAAGTCTGCTGTAGAAATGAACACTTTAATAAACTACAGCAATGTTACGGAATGTATATTCTCTTGTGTTCTATACCAGGGTTCTCAAACTTATTACTTAACGGTCTGCATCTGATTTTTATTCAAGGTCCAAGGTTATGAATGATTGACAATAGCAACAAAATTTAATCAATTCAGTTATGATTATGTCACTTCATTGAGCTGGCATGCTATGTTGATGATAAAAAACTGAGGCAGACACAGCTCAAACAGTTTGGTAGAAGTTATCAAGTTAAATAAGTTATTAAGTTATTAATTATTAATTATTATTATAGCTAGGGTCTACAATCCTGGAGAGCTAGCACGAGAGCTAGCAAGATTTAAAATTTGTACCTCCCCTAAGTTCCACCCCCCCTCCCCATCCCGTCAGTGCTCCGTCCAAAGCCACTCCCCTACAAACTTTAACGTGCATCTGGCAGTGGGACTCAGCAGGGAGAAGGAGATGCCGGAGCATGTTGCAGCAATTCAGCTGAATTTAGCACGGCGCAGACAGGAAGTCAAGCGCCAAAATAACAAACTACTTTTACTTTTCAAAATGAAACACTCCGTGTTGACACCAGCACACATCGTGAGGCCAGCTGTCTACCGTACTGCGCCGTAGCGGACTCAAACCGCAACCGGTGGGGGTTGCCGGAAGGCGGAGCGCAACGCAGCGGACCCCTATCCAGTGGAAATTGGGCCGACTCATTAGCCATGCTCATGGCTAAAAACAACACACAAAGAAGCTAACGTTAGCATTGGGCTAATACGAGCTACAAACGTAGCCAAGTTGGCAAACCTCACATATTTCATGAAAATAACAAATCCCCCTGAAACAAAACAAATAATTACCTGTCCAACACAAAGAGAGCAACCTCTGCATCACTTTTCAAGCCGTTCACATGCCCCAGTTGTGCTCAAACGTTGCACCGATGTTGATTCAGTCCGACCTCTTTCTTTATCCAGAGGCTTTTTCGTTGCAGCCTTTTCAGCCTCAGACTTTATTTTCCTTGACTTTTTAGCAGGGTGAGCTGTTACAAGTAACGCTGGCTGCATTTTCTCTGCCATTGTAACCAAATGAACATCTTCTCCTGCAACTCCGTATTTCTGCAGAGGAGTGTGCTGAATATTTCTGGCATCAGTGAAACATAACGTGTGCACGCAATGTTTTCTCCAGCAACTCCATATTTCTGTAGAAGAGTGTGCTGAATATTTCCGGCATCAGTGAAACGTAGCGTGTGCACGCGTGGAGAGGAGGGACAGAACAAGACATGAAGGCATCTGATCAATCTGTGCATCCGATCAATCCGTGCTATTCGGGCCGGATAGCACGGATTGGTCAGCTTTTTCTCAGTCCTGCAGCTGCCACAGAGGTCCGATTATTTTCGTTCCTTTTTCTGAATACATAATGTATTGACTACTCTCACGATAGCAGGATCATTTCACCCAGTATAACAAAATGTGTTTCTGAACAACATTACAGACCCTAGCTTTAAGTATTAATTAGTTATCAGTTTAATGAGTTTAACAGTGTAAGAGTGCTCTGTTCTGTGACTTCTGGTTCTTGGTTCTTGAAAACAGCGTCAGAGTGAGCGCCAGTTGTACTGTCCACTCTTTGCTACTCTCCTCCTCCGTGTCCTCTGCTGGCTTATCCTGCTGCTTTTCTTCAGCTGAGCACAGACAGATGAACAATGATGAATGCATGTTGTTGCTGAGTGTGTTTCTTATCCGCTCTAGGCAAGACATTAGTAAAATACTAATAAAGAAAAGTCAAGCTGTGTGTTTATTGTAGGATTTTGGATTTTGACTGGCTGTCAGGATGAATGTGGCACTTTGTTTTTAAATTGGTGAGGATTTATACGAACGCAAAAATAACAGATTTTATAACATACAATTACCATAACCCACAGTTCTCCTACTGTAGTGTAATCAAAAATACAGTAGTATACTGTTAAATAAACTACGGTAGATGAGCTGTAGAATTACCATAACCCAGTCATCCTACCGTCTTGTACTGTAATCCAAAAAACAGAATTTTACTGTTAAAATAAATAAATAATAAAATAAATGAATAAATAATAAAAACAGTAGTTGCATTGTAAAATAACATTATTTTACAGTAAAATTCTTTACAGTGTATTGTTAACAGCGTGTGTGCGCCTGATCAATGACAGTGTAGTGACCCACACAGGGCGAGATCTAAACACGGAGCAGCGCTCAAGTTTAGCTGCTTGGCTAGCAAGGAGTCGTCGCACTGCCACGTTATGAATTCGTTTTTGAGTTTAGTCAACACGTGAGACCTCGTCTGACACGGAAAGTCTCTTGTTGTGTGCGACATGAGTGAAATAACAACTATAGTCCGAGCTTTGTAACATACAGAACAAATGTAAAGCCTCAGAGCTTCTTTGATTATTAATAGGGCGATCTGGGCATTTTTCCGCTGATCAAAATTGGCAATTTTGAACGTGGACCCAAGCCTGATTATTTTTTTCTATGCCAGAGCACAATTTGTGGCAGAACTCAGACGCACACATAGCGTTACTCTGGCAAACTTGTGGATAAAATATCTGCAGTGTGGAAATAACTTAAATTAGAAAGTGAAAGCAGTCCAATGGCGACATGTAACATTTGCAATACGACCATTTTGCGGCGCTGCACTTAATACTACTCATTTGATACGGCATATTAAAAACTAACACTCAAAGAATACAACGTGTTCACATGAGCAGTACAGGCAAGGACACCGAAGTAGCAAACACTCGCGGATTCTTTGAAAAGGAAAGAGAAATATCCTCAAGAGGGACATGGCCACAAATATTACAGAGAAGCAGTGCCGGCCCTGAGTAATGTGGTGCCCTAGGCAAGATCTTAGCCAATGCCCCCTTGCATCGCAATCAATTTCACAATCATTTTTCATACACTCACACAGAAACTGCATGTATGTATTGAAGATTTTATTCTTTTAAGTCAAAAATATCTCACCAAATAAAAACTGAAGAAAGAAACAAGTGATAAAAATACAATATAAATAAGGCATTGCGCAAATGTATTATCGCTCAGCCTCAGAGTGCCATCTCTCACTTATCTATTGTCAGCCGCTTTGCAAAACGACCTCCAACTCCTTCCATGTTGCCGTGTGGGTATTGTGCTCCCGGCTATCCTCATGGACCTTCAGCAAGTGGCTTGCATTTTTCCAGTCCTTTAGTCCTTCCTTATTAAGTCTGTATTCTTTTGGAGAAAACATTTAGCAGCAGAAGCAGTGCATCATTTCATAGCAACAGCTATCATTTCTGTTTGAGTACATCAGCCAGCTTCTTTTGATTTTTTCAGCATTGACTAAGACTCTGTTACAAAAGTCATGTTGACACTCTCCCGTCTTTTTTTATTCGAAATGGTCCTCTGTGAACTACCTCTCATCTCACTTTGTCAGTTAGAAGAGATGTCCAGTCAGCAGGTCTGTTGGTGCAGACTTTAGTCCTGATGCTGTGTCACTCTGCTGCACTGAGGTAGAGGGACAGGAGCACCTGATGCTGTGTCACTGGGGCCGTGGTGAAATATTTTAAAAGTGCATCTGAATAGAGAAGAGAATTTATATGTGACCACTGCATGTTAGATTTTAATAGAAAAAAAATCAGATGCTTGATGTGTGCTATACATAAGACCAGTGGTGTCCCTATGCTGTTTCATTCGGGGCTATAGCCCCGGATGTTTTGGGAATAGTCCCGGATCTCTGTGCCTTGAAAAAAAAAAAATTAATATAATTGCCTAATGGTGAAAGGTTTTTACATGGTTACATGTCGAACGGCCAGCAGCCACAAATGCGACATTGTCGCTAGCGCAAATTGCACAGAAGCTGGCCTGGCTTTCCTCATAGCATATATGGGCAGAGTCAGAATAATTTGTTGCAAATTCAACATCAGTGTTATTCTTCCCCCCTACTGTTTAGTGCCATTGCAGTGTTTATAGCAGGGATGGAAATTAAACCCGCCACACGCCAGATGCGGGTGAATTTGTGTGCTGGTGGGTGAATTGAATCAGTTTACCAGGTTAATTCCAGTCAGATCTGATTCAATTAATCTCAATGATCCATATCTTGGTTAAGGTATATTAAGGTGTAACAGCACGCTTTCCACGACCGGGTCAAATGATATGTTTCTGATTGGACCAAAGTGTCAGTTGGACTTCAAAAGGGCCGGAATTCAACATTAAGTTCAACATACTACAACGGCCGTAAGCGGTCATTTGGACCGCTGGATTTAAACCCTATTATGTCTCGTGTAAATACACAACTGAGTGATGAATGCATTCATTGTGTCATGATATTTTTTTTAAAAAACGAAATAACACCAAAGTGCTCCTCCTTGAACCGGCACCTTATCGTGGTGGAGGGGTTTGAGCACCTGAATGATCCTAGGAGCTATGTTGTCCGGGGCTTAATGCCCCTGGTAGGGTCTCCCAAGGCAAACAGGTCCTAGGTGACTGGTCAGACTAAGATCGGTTCAGAAGCCCCTAATGACTGATATAAGACCAAGGAAGTTTACGTCGCCCGGATTGGCATCACCGGGCCCCACCCTGGAGCCAGGCCTGGGGTTGGGGTTCACAGGCGAGCGCCTGGTGGCCCGAAGGAGCGACGTGGGCCCGCCCTCCAGTGAGCTCACCACTCGCAGGAGGGTTCAGAAGGGGCCGGTGCGGTGTGATTTGGGTGGCAGTCGTGGGCGGGGACCCCGGCGACCCAATCCCCGGACGGTGACTCTAGCCATGGGGACATGGAATGTCGCCTCACTGGGGGGGAAGTAGCCTGAGCTGGTGCGTACCCACTAGTTATAGTCGGCTCACCTCTCAATGATCGACTTTGTGGTCGTATCATCTGACCTCCGGCCATATGTCTTGGACACTTGGGTGAAGAGAGGGACTGAGCTGTCAACTGATCACCACCTGGTGGTGAGTCGGATCCGCTGGCAGGGGAGGAAGCTGGACAGACCTGGCAGACCTAAACGTATTGTGAGGGTCTGCTGGGAACGTCTGGCGGAACCCTCTGTCAGGGAGGTCTTTAACTCCCACCTCCGGGAGAGCTTTAGACCAGATCCTGAGGGAGGCTGGGGACATTGAGTCCGAATGGACCATGTTCTCCACTTCCATTGTTGACGCGGCTGTCCGGAGCTGTGGCCGTAAGGTCTCCGGTGCCTGTCGTGGCGGCAATCCCAGAACCCGGTGGTGGACTCCGGAAGTAAGGGATGCTGTCAAGCTGAAGAAGGAGTCCTATCGGGCCTTGTTGGCCCGGGGGACTCCTGAGGCAGCTGACGAGTACCGGCAGGCCAAGCGTGCTGCAGCACGGGCAAGCAAAAACTCGGGTCTGGGAAAAGTTCGGGGAGGCCATAGAGGAGGACTACCAGTCGGCCTCGAGGAAATTTTGGCAAACCATCTGGCGCCTCAGGAGGGGGAAGCAGTCCTCCACCAACACTGTTTACAGTGGAGGTGGGGAGCTGTTGACCTCGACTGGGGACATTGTCGGGCGGTGGAAGGAATACTTCGAGGATCTCCTCAATCCCATTGACACACCTTCCATAGAGGAAGCAGAGGCTGGGGACTCAGAGGTGGACTCATTCATCACCCAAGCCGAAGTCACTGAGGTAGTTGGGAAGCTCCTCAGTGGCAAAGCACCGGGGGTGGATGAGATCCGCCCTGAGTACCTCAAGTCTCTGGATGTTGTGGGGCTGTCTTGGTTGACATGTCTCTGCAGCATCGCGTGGCAGTCGGGGACAGTGCCTTTGGACTGGCAGACCGGGGTGGTGGTCCCCCTATTCAAAAAGGGGGACCGGAGGGTGTGTTCCAACTATCGGGGGATCACACTCCTCAACTTGGAGCACTCCTTGAATAAGATGCGGGCATTGATCCCAGCCAGGACGAGGATGTTATAGAAGACCGCCATAGGCCATCTTCGCTGACACGGACATGGAAGTAGTGCCGGTCCGAAAGAGCTGCCAACGGAACGTTGGGTTACAGGGTAATCCTGGTTCTCTGAGTATAGAGAATATCTTTCCATTACATATAGAATATATGTTATGGGATTGCTGACTTCCTGGCAGCTGACGTGAATCATCATTTAAGACACACCACGCCTATCGTGGCTCCCCTGCGCAGTCTATAAATAGACTCAGCTGCGCAGAGTATGGTTGATTGTTCTGATTTGAACTGGTCCCGAGCGGCCTCAAGGTGGAGAGATATTCTCTATACTCAGAGAACCAGGGTTACCCTGTAACCCAACGTTTTCTGTCTTATGAGAATATCTCTCCGTTACATATAGAATATATGTTATGGGACTCTGTAGGACACACCGTGAGGGTACCAAGGAGACAGAGCAGATGCTGCTCCTATAGCAACTCCCTCTGATATTTTCGAATGAGACGTCACCGCACAAACAAACAGAAAACACAGTGGCCCTCATTTATCAAATGAAAGTACAGCAGAAAACCGTGCGTACGACCATTTCCACGCAAACTTCTGCATTTATCAATTTGGATATGAGCGGAAGCTACGATCAGATCTCACGTCAGGTCTCAGGTCGTGTACGTAAATCTGAGTGTGTGGATTTGCGGTGCAGCACAGCGAAATCTGGCTGAGACTGAAAATATTTATTAAACAAACCTCAGCTGTCACTAAGCATAAGCAGTCACATATTTAGAACGGATCGAAACGGATTATTTTTTACGTTTTACTGATACCACTTTTTTGTAAAATAAAATATGTAAATAGTCTAACATGACAACTTATTAACGGAATACCTAATAACCCCGCTGGCAAACCTGCTACAGAGCAGGAAGGCAGATTCAATTGTGCGCACACACGCACACGGGTCACAGTGGAGCTGCTTCGGGTTGCTGTAGGGCAGGTGGCTCCGTCTCGGACCAGCAGGGGGAACTCTGCTGTATACCCCAGAGAAAGTGTGCCATATTATTTTGGCCTGTTCAGTTCTGCACAACATTTCATTAGTGAATGGAGCCTTTGATGTGCCGGCGCTGCCAGGATGCCGCTCTCCATCTCGGAAAAGTTTCTCTTCTTGCCAGAGTTTCTTCTCTCAATGTTTGACCTCAGTGGACGAGGCCGGAATATTTAAGGGCGTGACATGTTAATGACGATCAAATTCAACCGCCGCATTTATCAAGACCCGATCATTCGTACGCTGGAATTGGTCAGATACGAATGTTTCATAAATCACACGTGTGTCCTGTCGTAAGACCAATTCTGCGCACAGATCTGCACTCGTTTTCACGCAAGATTGATAAATGAGGGCCAGTGTGTGCAAATCACCCAAGAACTATATACAATTATACACCCCACACAGGAAGGGGTCAGTGACACCACCACGACGCCACCTGGGCAAAACAAGCCCTGCAAGACGCTAGTGCTGGGTGTGAGGAGGAGGTCACTCAGATGGCCAGCACCCTGCTAGACCATTGACAAAAACTTGGGACATCCAACCAGCACAGGAGCATTGAGAGTCTTCAGGTGAAAAGTTGGTGAGAACTTTTGGTAGGAACAGCGGATTCGGATGCAGGACGACTCCCGTATTGCCTGGCAGAAACCGACAGCAACTCTCATGTACAGAGAGAGCCTGCAGTTCCCCCACCCTCTTGGCTGATGTTATTGCCAAGAGAAATGCCACTTTGAGAGATATCCACTGAAGGCTCACAGATTCCAGGGGCTCAAAGGGCCCCTGCTCCAAGGCAGACAGAACCCGACCAAGGTTCCATGTCGGGCTGGCTGGCCTCCTGCTGCGTGGCACAAGCCTCTGCGCACCTTTCAAGAACTGCGATAAGAGGCCACTGTCATCCGCAGACAGCCTAGCCTCGCCCACACGAGAAGCCTTGATGGCTGCCACCACACCCCTCAGGGTCGATGGTGACTTCCCAGCTTCCAGGAGCTCCTGTAGGTACCTAAGCACCTCTGGGGCCGACCATGTCACTGCATCAAGCTGGTTGGTGGTGCACCATGACACGAACAGCTCCCAGCAATAGGAGTATGCCGCCCTCGTCGACGGGGCTCGAGCACTCTGCAGGGTCTGAACCACCAAGCGTGAGGCCCATATCTAATAGACCGGCCCTCTCAGGGGCCAGGCCCAGAGATTGAGCCCCTGAGGGAAGGGATAAAACAGGGTCCCCTGTGCCTGACTCAGCAGTTCTCGGCGAACTGGAAGTTTCCATGGTGTCCCGTCCAGGAGTGGTGTCACCCACGAGAACCATGTCATGTGGGCCCAGTCTGGCGCCACTAGGATCACACGGACCTCCTCCTGACCAATCCTCTGCAGCAGGCTGAATGGGGGAAAAGCGTAGAGCAGCCCCTGAGGCCACTGGTGTGCCATGGCATCGGTGCTCGGGGGGGCGAGTCACTCCCCACGGAGTAGAACAGCAGGCAGTGAGCATTGTCTCTTGAGGCAAACAGATCTGCCACTGCTCTGCCGAAGCGGTACCCAATTGTCTCTACCACTGCTGGGTGCAACCTCGAGTTCCCTGGATGTGGCCCGCTCCTGGAGAGGAGGTCGGCCGCCACATTCACCACTCCCGGCACATGCATGGCCCTGAGTGACATGAACCGTGTGTATACCCATGTCCACAGTTTGTGCGCAATCCTGCACAGACGTGGGGAGCCCATGCCTCCTTGTCTGTTGACATATGCTGCCGCCGTGGTAAAGTCAGTCCTTACAAGGACATGGCGGCCCTGCAGCCTTGGCAGAAAATGCCAGAGGGCCAGGCGGATTGCCCTTAGCTCCAAGACATTGATATGCTGGCCCTGCCCGAGGACATCCCAGCGTCCGCTGGTGCCCCTTCCTTCGTGAAGAGCGCCCCAACCCTCGAGGGATGCGTCCAGGGTTCTAAATTAACACCCGCCAACCCGCCAAATGCGGGTTAAAAATCATTGTGTTAATGAAAACTTACTAGCCAGTTTGGCCGGTGATGCATGAGGCAATCATGTTAGTCAGAGCCGCTCTACTGTTCTCGCTCCCTGGGCAGTACTGACTACATTTCCCATGAACACTGTTGTGATGCTACTTAATGATGTATAAGACGCCCATTGGATGCGCGCAGGCAGTGCAACCAACCAGCGCGAGCGAGCTCCCCTGTCAAAACATTGTAAGCATGGCGAAGCGGCTACCCACAGCTCCGTCTTCGTCGGCGAAAAAACTGAGAAAAACTCAACATTTACCCCTCAATACAGTGCTGAGCAGTTCAGCGACTTTTGGTGTCAGGTGAACTGTTGTTTTGCAAAGAAGCAGACCTGAGAAATCATAATTAAAGGTGTAATGCGTGAGAGTTAGCCACCTGTTCGATTCATATTATCGGCATATAATACCAGAGTGACTGCTAATAGTAGCTGCTGTTAGCTAGTTTGCCCCGTTAGCCGCAGCCCTCTTAGCTGACTCTGCCTGGGCTGGGAGCTCAGAGGACAGCGGGAGGGCTGGTGTTTTCACTGCTGGCTGGTTAGTATGCTAAGTTGACATAACGTTACGAGTATAATTTCTCATTTTGTTGGTCATCTTTGCTGTTTTTTTTAATATTTACAACTTAAATTTTCAGAACAATTTTGGTATGCAAACATGTCCTGGATCTGCTTGAGAGCTGACCATGTTTTTATTCAATGAAACCCACATGATGAAGTCAAAATGTTTTTGATGCACTTTACTGTACTGTACGGTACAGTATTGAGGAAATATGTTTGTCACCTCTATTAATTTAAGGTAATTTCTATTTATTTTGTGTACATTTTAGTCATTTACATTAATATATATATAGTAAGGATAAAAGGTAAAAAAAAAAAAATCGTGATTTCCAAAAATTATAACGGGAAAAAACTGAATTCCCGAAAATTGAAACGGAAAAAACGGAATTTGGGGAAAAATAAAATGGAATTTGGAAGGAAAAAATAAAACAGATTTTATAGGGCCCTAGAGAAGAGGAAGGAGGCAGGGGATGAGATTGAGAATATCAACCACAATGCGTGCGAAACGAAAAACGAAAGTTCAATGCCAAATGGCTGAGGAGTCGTGAATGGCTTGTGTTTGATCACGAAAATGTCGTCATGTTTTTTACTGGAAAAAAATTTGGCTAGTGGTAATTCTGATTGGCTGGTAACTTTAGAAAGTTACCAGCCAAATTGGCTGGTAATCAAAAAAGTTAATTTAGAACCCTGGATGCGTCCACAGATATGACATGCAGACGCAGGACTGGACCCAGCCTGCTGCCTCTCGAGATGTTCCCCGGCACCTTCCACCATCTGAGGGCAACACACAATCTCCTGGTAACCAGCACCATTGCCCGTAGGTCTCTCTGTTGGCACAGGCCCAGACTGAAGAGACACCTCTGCAGTGGCCGCATGTGCAGAAGAGCTAGCGGAACCACCTGCACAGCAGCAGCCATGAGGCCCAAGAGGCGGAGACACAACCTCCAAGTGACTCTGGTCCTTAGACAAAAGTCAGCGAGGCAATCGCTGAGGGAGTCCTGTCTGTCGTGTGTCAATCTCACCAATCCTGTCCTGGCATCCAGCCACATGCCAAGGAACTGGGTGGTCTGAGCTGGCTGCAGACTGTACTTTTGTCGTTGCTCTGTCTGAGCGCATATCAGCCAGTCGTCCAGGTAATTCATTACCCTGAGACCCTGCCGCCGTAGAGGCTCCAAGACTGCGTCCATACACCTGGTGAAGGTGTGGGGAGCCAGTGAGATACCAAAGGGGAGGACACAGAATTCGAAGGTTTTGCCGTCGAAGGCAAACCTGAGAAATCTCCTGTGACCCTCCCAGATTGGTATTTGGAAATATGCATTCTTGAGGTCGACTGTTGCAAACCAGTCGTCTACAAGGACAGCCTGATTCGCTTGTGGCACAGTCAACATTTTGCACCTCAGGGGCCAGAGAAACTTGTTCAGGCCCCTGAGGTCCAGAATTGGCCAGAGTGTCCCATCGCGTTTTGGAACAAGAAAGTAATGGGAGTTAAACCCTGCCTGCCTGTCCTACTGCCCCACCTCCCTGATGGCCTCTTTGGCCAGAAGAGTACTGATCTACAGTAAGGACATCGTTCTCCTCATCCTAGAGATGCAGGGAGAGACTGTCGTCCTCGTCCCCCTCCACATCTATCAAGGGGCAGGGGGGATGGAGACCCATGACAGCTGCTTCATGTGAGGGCCCAGCTCTGATTGGGCGGGGTTCAGTCACAGACCGCACACCCCCTGCTGAGCAAACAGTAATGGGGGTGTGTGCAGCGTCCGTGCCAGCCCTTGCCCCCAATGTTGCGGCCGCCGGCCTAGACTGCTTGGCAGGCTGCGGCCCTACAGTAGGGGTGCCTGTTTTAAACAACCTGTAACGTGCCTCTCTTTGCCTTGCTGTCATGCAGAAACAACTCATACATGCAGCAGGCTCTTCCCTTGCTGCCTGTGCATGGTCCTCCCCCAAACAGAAAACACAAACATCATGTGAGTCCTCCATAGGGATTTTCCTCCAACAGCCCAAGCACATCGGGCCCTCCCGGCTTCCATAGCCATGACGTCGCCGTCAGGTGACCCGGAAGTGAGACAGCAGACAGCAACTGTGCGTTGCTCTCCTATTCAAACCCTTTTTTTTTTCTTTTTTTTACGTGCCTAGTGTAATGCGAAAGCAACCCAGGGGGGAGGACGCTGGCCGTGCCCGCGACTGGTCGCTTCTCCGGACCAGCTGCACCGCACGCGGTACCCTCTCCCAATGGAAAAACTTTAATCGCACAAAGTGGAAGGAAGGGAATATGATGAGAGAGGACGCTGGCTGCACCCGCGACTATGTCGCATCCTCAGACCAGCTATACCGCACTCGATACCCTCAGCTCACTTTCCCTCTGCAAAAGAAAAGAGAGAGCAAGATAGCGACTTGTAACCCTGAGAGGAGCCTAACGTTAGACCAGCTCTCCACCCAAAAGGTACCGGATCACACACAAAGCCATCGTTCAAACTCCCCACTCTTCCTTCTTTTCTTGTCTTTTCTTTTCTTTTTCTCTCACGTCGATCAAGATCAACCGTACTCTGCACAGCTGGGTCTATTTATAGCCACGATAGGCATGGTGTGTCTTAAATGATGATTCACGTCAGCTGCCAGGAAGTCAGCAATCCCATAACATATATTCTATATGTAATGGAGAGATATTCTCATAAGAAAGAGAACCAAATCGGACATTTTAAATGCCACAAGCCCGTGCGTGGTAACTGTGCAAGGAGAGCGGAGGTTATCTGTAGACTGTGACCAGTGATCATACAGCTCTCTGTTTGTTTTAGATAAGCCCGTTTCGAGCTTTTTCGATTATTAGGGGGCCAAGCCCGAGGGGCCGAAGGAACACGTATGTAAGCATACGCGTTTCCTAGGACCAGCGGTGCTTGGAACCCTATTGTAATTATAAAGATTTTTATTTTTATTTTTCTTCGGCTAAAAGTGGTGCTGCATCCTAAACCATGCAAGGGAGGGCGGTGCAATTTGGAGGGTTGGTCCAGACTCCTGCGAATATCTCAGACACAAAAAACTACATATATCCACCTGCAGGGGGCGCTATAACAGAGGAAAATCCGTTTTTGCCTATAACTCCCACACCGTATGTCGTACATTCAAAAACTTTGTATCCCCAGATTCACTGAATAGAGCTGAATCACTTTGCGATTACCACGCCCACTTCTGGTGAGAAATGTTTTTCGCAAAATCGCAAAAACTGGAAAACTTACTTTTTCAAACTCCTCCTTGGGATTTTGTCCGATCTGCGTGAAACTTTGCACTTAGACTCTTCAGCTCGACCTGATCTAAAGTTATCCGAAGAATTTTGCTCAGTCAAAAAATGCGCAAATTATTAACGAAGACATTTCTGCAGCTAGCGATAAACATATAAACTGTTTGATATCTCGGTCAAACTAAATGCTATTAACACCAAATTTCAGATCCTTGGTTGCTATGACATTGGGAAGGGATGAGCCGAATTTGGCGAACTTTGACCAGTAGGGGAAGTTTATATCACTTGAACGGCGTCAACCGTTTTTACGAAATTTTGTCGGTACGATGTAGGGCCAATCCTGAGGCCATATCTAGAAGGTGGCCATGACTGGTCAATGTGGCCATGACGGGCGTGGCTTATTACAAGATAAACAACAAACATTAATTTCAGCCAAACTATTATGCTGAGAGCTTTAAAATGTATATGGTGCATAAAGAATAGGACACAGTTTTTCCAAACCAAAAATTGCACATGTACTCCTCTAGGTGGCGCTATAATGGATGCAATCACATGTTTGCATGTAACTTCCACAATTTAAATAACACATTTGCAAACCTTATATTCATATGTTCCCTGAATAGAGCTGGGTTTTCTGACATAGGACCCGCCCACTTCTGCTGCACATTTTGATTGCTAAATAGCCACATATGTAAAACCTACTTTTTCGAACTCCTCCTTGGGATTTTGTCCAATCTGCGAGAAACTTGGCACATACACTCTTCAGCTGGACCTTGTTTAAAGTTATCAAAAGAATTTTGCTCGGTCAAAAAATGCGCTAATTGTTTATGAAAGAAATTCTGTGCTAGCTATAAAAATGTAAACTGTTTGATATCTTGGTCAAACTAAATGCTATTAACACCACATTTGAGATCCTTGGTTGCCATGACACTGGGAGGGGATGAGCCAAATTTTGAGAATTTTGACCACTAAGGGGCGCTAAAAATGTGGGAATCTTATATCTCTTCAATGGCTACACCCATTTTTACGAAATTTGGTCAGTACAATGTAGTGCCAATCCTGAGGCGGTATCTAGAAGGCGGTCATGACTGGTCAATGTGGGCGTGGCTTATTACAAGATAAGCAACAAACATTAATTTCAGCCAAACTACTATGCTGAGAGCTTTGAGATGTATATGGTACATAAAGAATAGGACACAGTTCTTCCATACCAAAAATTGCACATGTACTCCACTAGGTGGCGCTATAATGGATGCAATCGCGTTTTTGCCTGTAACTTCCACATTTAAAATAACACATTTGTAAACATTATATGCATATGTTCCCTGAATAGATCTGGGTTTTCTGACATAGGACACGCCCACTTATGCTACACATTTTGTTCCCTAAATAGCCACATATGCAAAACCTACTTTTTCAAACTCCTCCTTGGGATTTTGTCCGATCGGCGTGAAACTTGGCCTGTCCACTCTTCAGCTCGACCTGATCTAAAGTTATCAAAAGAATTTTGCTCGGTCAAAAAATGCACAACTTATTAACGAACACATTTCTGTAGCTCGATATAAATATGGAAACTGTTTGATATCTCAGTCAAAGTAAATGCTATTAACACCAAATATGAGATCCGTGGTTGCCGTGACACTGGGAAGAGATGATCCAAGTTTCGTGGATTTTGTCCACTAGGGGTCGCTAAAAATATGTGAAGTTTATATCTCCTGAACGGCTGCACCACTTTTTACGAAGTTTGGTCGGTATGATGTAGGGCAAATCCTGAGGCCATATCTTGAAGATAGTCATTACTGGTCAACGTGGGTGTGGCTTTGTACAACAAATCCAAATCGGCACACATTCAGCCTTTTGCACTTCCACTGCACTTCCCATTACAGCCAATACCACGGCTCAGACATTGGCCTGTGTCCTCACTTTTGCCCCGAGTCCATCATCCTTTGGGGCCAACTTCCGTGGGCTCTGTGATGCGCGGGGTCCGAGTCGCACGGGGGCGGCTTGGCCCCCGTTCATAACTGCTTGCAGTTCTAGTTTAGTTTATTGTAATCCTAATGATTATTAGGGCCCGAGCAGGGAACCTGCAAGGACCCTATTGTAATTGAAATGATTATTAAGGCCCGAGCAGGGCCTTTTCAAAGAATTATTTATTGTTCTTCGGACGAAATGATCACATTTTTCACTGCCTGAACATACCCCAAAACTCACCAAACTTGGAAGGTAAGTCACACCTGGCGAAACATTTTATAATCTATTGTCGTCCTGAATTTCTTCACTAGGTGGCGCCGTTATTAAGGAAAGTGCGTTTTGGCTAATAACTCCCATATGCTTTGTCGCACAGTCAAAAACCTTATATCCACATGTTCAGTGAATTGTGCTGAATCTCGTGGTATAGGCCACGCGCATTTCCGCCGACCGTTTTTTTCACTACGTCGCAAAATGTCGAAAACTTTTTCGAACTCCTCCCAGGGGATTTCACCGACTTGCACAAAACTTGGCACACAGCATCTGTGGACCCTCCTGACAAAAAGTTATTCACAGACTTGTAATAGAAAATTCAATTTTTGAGTTATTAAATAATAACTTCCTGCAGATTTGGTTCAAAACAGGAAGTGTTGAGTATCTCGACATTGGTATGGTCTAGTGACATGTAACTCAGGTTACGACTTCCCCGTGATCCCCTGAGGCCCTGTGCAAAATTTTAGGCGATGACCACAAGATGGCGCTCTTTAAGCGAACTATTTTATATCTCCATATCTGTTCATCGGATTGACACGAAACTTTGTTTAATTAATGTCAGTGCCCTCCTGAGGAGAGATTATGAAGGGTTTACCAATTCGACATTAGATGGCGCTGTGGTGCCACTTTAATTTTATTCTTGGCCCCGTGCCCACACCATAACACTTATGGAAAGGAAATTCATAGAGGTGCTATAGAATGGCCCCTGTGACTCACACACCAAAAATGACCAGCAGGTGGCCCTATTTTCAACGCAAAAGCCTTTTTCGCTCACAACTCCCACTTAATATGTTGCACATTGATAAACCTCATACAAATTTGTTCCCTGAATTCAGCTGAATTGTTTGATGTAGGCCAGTAACTTTCCTTTGCAAAGTTGCAAACAATGAAAAACCTATTTTTTCGAAGTCCTCCTAGATGATTTGACCAATTTGCACCAATCTTTGGATATAGCATCTGTAGACCCTCCTGACAAAAAAGTTGTCAAAAGAATTTCAATAGTCCATAAACTGCCCGAAATATAAAATGACAAATTCCTGCATATTGTCTTGAAAACAGACAATCTTGCATATCTTTGGAAAGTACTGTTTGATTATCACATAAATGTTCATCATTGTGTACGATGGCCTGATGAGTCTTTGTGTAAAATTTGGTGCAAATCAGCCCATAGATGGCACTCTGGACGCAGTCTAATCATTGTGAATGGAAAGTAAATGGGGACATCTTCAAACCTCATCAAATTTCAACCTCTCCTTGTCCCTCATGCTTTGAGCTAGAGACACCATTCCAGCTTTTAAAGAGTCAGAAGACTTTGCACTGTTGGGCATGTCTTCAGTTTTAAAAAAAATCTTTTACAGTTTTCAAAGCAGCACAGTTTTAGTTTTAAGGATTTTTAGGCCGTCTTCTGATTTTAGAATGGGTGTGTATTGCGTGAGCTAGAGTGCGTGACATCATCGCTACAGTGGAGAGCTGATGGAAGACATAGACAATATATGCATAGAAATGTAGGAAATCTTGTTGGCTTTCAGCTGATGGTCTTATTTCAGAGGTAGGACTTACACTTTTGGCTGCTAAAGCCCCAGAGGGAAAAGCACAACAGCAACTCCCCCATGAGCTGCAATTTCTTCCTCTTCAGCTTTTATCATGCAGCAGGTGACATCTCCCATCCCATCAGTTAATTAGTTCTTCTCTGACCTGACTGGATTCTCTGGATTTTTTTCAAGATCATCCAAGAGAACCAGTGTGTGTGACAGAGTGGTGGCACACAGACTCCCAAGAGCAAACAGAGTAAAGGCGGGTACACACTACAGGATTTTTCAAACCTTCACAGATTAAGAGACCACACACTTGATGATAACAAAAGATAGATCGCACAAGATCTCTCTGTGCTGATCTTATAGTGTGTGGTGTTCTCCGTAGTGCACACCACACACCAACCGATTGTTCAGCAGAGTATCAGGTTCTTCACGCTCAATATTATAAATCTCGCGTGGTCAAACGTGACCTCAGTGTAAACAAACATGGCGGACGAACCGGAAGATGCAGTGGTGGTTGTTTTAGGCCTATTACTGGCTGAAAAAGTCATGGAGACGGCGAGAGTGTGGGCTGTATGCGTTACAGTGCGAGTTGGAGTATTACAGATAGCTTCGAGAGCAGCGCTGTGCGCTCTGGCCTCCGGTACTGGGGGTGACCCTGGCAACAGGTAAATAAAAGGCTGACGGAGAAAAACAGCTGACTCAGCTCACGTCTTGATTGGCTGTTTGTCCGGTCCACGTGACATCACACGCTGTGCGGGCTCGGCTCCGTTCGGAACACCCCACACATTACAGGATTTCTAGTCGCAAATATTAAACATGTTCATTACTTACGATCTCTCCTTCCGACGCCTTCCGAGCTGATCTGACCGGACAAAATCACTCTTAACACACCCCACACCACAGGACAATCAGACACAATGTCCTTTGCAAACATCAGATAATCGTTCCTTTGCTGGCTTTGATAGTAAGCGGGAAATCAGAACAAAAATCACCCCGATTATCCTGTAGTGTGTACCCCCCTTAAGATGGAACTTCCATATCTGTGCAGTGAAAACTGTTTTAGCACAAAGGTGACATCATCCAGTGTTTTCAAACCATCAGGGGAGTTTGAGCCTACCACTGTGCGAGAAGCTGGAAGGTTTGTGTAGCTACTGGAGGACGACTCTTTCAGCTTCTTCCTGAAACTATTTCATTGCATCATGCCTAGTGTGCACATTCTCTTCAGCCAGCTCAAGAGGCGGACCATCGACTCAGTCTTTGTCCAGGGAATCATGCAGCAGTTCACACAATTTTTCTGACTTCAGCAAAGCCGAAGCAGAGTCATCGACCTGTGAAGTCCCTATTGTAATTGGAAAAATTATTAGGGCCCGAGCAGGTCATCGACCTGTGAGGTCCCTATTGTAATTGGAAAAATTATTCTTGTTATTATTCATCTGCGCTTTAACTGCAGTTTTGGAAGCCTGAACATACCCAAAAACTCACCAAATTTGGAATATACGTCACATCTGGCGAAAAATTTTATAATTTAATGTGGTTGGGCGCGGACTTGACCTGCGTGCTCTGTAGCGCCCCCTAATGTTCAGCCCCGCCCCCCACAAGTGCGTAGAAGAACGAAATTCGGTACGCTGATTCCTCATGACCAGACGCACAAACAACCCATTTGGACCGATATCGCCACTCCAACAGGAAGTCCGCCATTTTGATGTGTGGCGGCATTTTTGTCCAATTCATGCCTACTTTGAAAACTATCTAGTCCTAGAGCTTAAACACCACAGTCTTCAAATTAACTCAATTATCATCTTCATGCCTTGAAGAAAAAGTTATTAAAATCTTTCAGCTACGTCATACTTTATTTTTGAAAAAATACCTATCTTCGTACTTAAATTATCTCCTCCTACAAACGTAACACCACCGACTTCACAGTCACTCAGTATCATCCTCTGACCTTTAAGATGAAAAGTTATGGAAATCTTCATCCTACTGGCCGCGGTGGAGCGGTCAATTCAGATCCTTTGCCATAAAGCATCAAGTCCTCATAACTTCTTAATACAATTTCCAATCTCGGCCAAATCTCACAGGAATGTAGAGGGAGTCGCCCTGAATAGATCTGTGTTGTCATTGGGTATGGTCGTGCCCTGCACGCTCTGTAGCGCCCCCTATTGTGATGCCCCGCCTCCTGCATGCGCATAGATGCGTTTTTGGCAAATAACTCAAACATTATATGTAGCACATTGTTGAACCTTATATCTACGTGTTTCCTGAATACAGCTGAATGCTCTGGTATAGGCCACACCCACGTTTGCGGTAATTTTCCATTCGCAAAATCGTGACAAATGAAAAACCTACTTTTTCGAACTCCTCCTAGACGATTTGACCAATTTGCACCAAACTGTGCATGTAGCATCTGTGGACCCTCCTGACAAAAAGTTATTAAAAGAATTATGATAGGCCTCACAATACTCAAGTTATTAAATATCAACTTCCTGCAGATTTGGTTCAAAACAGGAAGTGTTGCATATCTCCACAATGGTATGGTCTAATGACATGAAACTGAGGTTACTACTTCGCCATAGGCCGCTGAGGCCCTGTGCCAAATTTAGGGCGATGACCACAAGCAGGCGCTCTTTAAACTGAGCTAACTTATATCTCCACATCCGTTCATCGGATTGACACAAAACTTTGTATACTTATTGTCAGTGCCCTTCTGGGGAGAGCTTATGAAGAGTTTACCAATTTGACGGCAGATGGCGCTGTGGTGCCAATTTAATTTTATAATTGGCACTGTGCCCACACCATAACACTTATGGAAATGAAATTCATAGAGGTGCTATAGAATGGCCCCTGTGACTCACACACTCAAAATGACCAGCAGGTGGCACTATTTTCCACGTGAAAGCATTTTTTCCATTCGTAAAATCGTGAAAAGTGAAAAACCTGCTTTTTTGAACTCCTCCTAGACGATTTGACCGATTTGCACCAAACTTTGGAAATGCAGTCAATTCTTTTACAAATTCTGTAGCCTGGGCAACATTGGGAACTGCCACCTCAAATGCCAACAACTCTGGACTCAGATTCAGTGTTTCATAATGCTGGTACTCAAAAGCAATCAGTCCGAAATGTTGAACGCTCTTATAAGCAATGATGGGAATAACGACGTTAGAATAAATGGCATTTCTAACTGCGTTTTTTTTTTTCTCAGTAACGGGTAATCTAA
This sequence comes from Diplodus sargus, assembly GCA_903131615.1. Lineage (NCBI taxonomy): Eukaryota > Metazoa > Chordata > Actinopteri > Spariformes > Sparidae > Diplodus > Diplodus sargus. The sequence goes on from CAEMYA010001259.1 coordinate 191,815, forward strand.
CTAATTACTATTTACATCACAACGCCGTTACCGTTACCGACTGTTAAATGTGGTGCGTTACAAACTGAAGCTGATCATTGAAGCTGTTGTCACCGACTTGGCTCTCAGCCACCGGAGCAGCAGGGCTGGTTTATTTTCCTCCGGTGAGGGAGTAGGGAGGGGCGGGACAACCACGTAAGTGATGATGATTGGCTCTCTAACGTTGAGTGAGAGTTCGTAAGCCAATCAGTGGCAATGTTCAGTTTACACACGCGCACAGCAGCCTCACACACAGAAACTAGCAGAGGTGAACTGCAGCAAGGTGATTCCGGAGGGCAAGTTAACATTTTCAAAGTGGAAGTACAGACACCACTTTAATCTCCTTTGTCTACGTCCGTTGTAAGCAACTCTGATCTAATGAAGCATCTCTCAGCAGCATACGCTTCTAAAAAAATAACACTTCCCAAACACTCTGTTGCTGACGCTGTTGATGATGATAGCAGTCCAGGTGTGGCTAAAGGAAGCAACACACCGGCCCAACCGTTGGACGTCTGAAGCGTTTGGAGAGACTCGGACGAGGTCGGGAACATTTCTGTGCGGTGTGTTCTGCTGTGTTGGAAGCTTTCGGAGCCGTTTGGACGCTGTCTGCTCCGACACTAAAGTGAGCTCCGCCAACAGCTTCACAATAACTTGTGACACAGACTGAATTGAATTCAATGATAGGCAGGTATGTTGTTGAGAACTTTCTCCCGTTTGTTGACTCAGACTCCTTCAGAGCCTCATTGGCAAAATATCGGGGAGAGCAGGTGACAATCCGCCATGCAGAAAGACATTTTCTAAATACATATGTAGATGCCGAGTACGCTAAAATGACTGCCGAGCTCAAAAGGGGGAAGAAATAAAAGTAATGCAATAGTTATTTTTCCTGGTAACTAATTACTTTTACAGTGGAGTAATTGTGTTACTAACTCAGTTACATTTTGGGAGAAGTAACTATGGCTAATTACTTTTTAAAAGTAACGTGCCCAACACTGCCTATAAGTCATTCTAGTTGTGATTTCTGTAAGATGTATAAAAATAAGGACAGGCTTTAGGTTTTAAGGTTTAGTTTTGAGATGAAGTAAGCCTTGTTCAAGATAAACCTGCTTGGATTAAGACAGAGTTTAGACATTCTTCACTAATACTATAATATTTTTCTCTAAATTTAACATTTTTCTTAACTAATCTTCTGTTTAATTTTATATTTGGCACTGTGCACACACCATAACACTTATGGAAATGAAATTCATAGGGGTGGTCGAGAATGGCCCCTGTAATTCACACACCAAAAACGCTCAGTGGGTAGCGCTATTTTACACGTGAAGACCACTGGAAACATGCAGCAAGTTTCACCTCAGGCAATTTGGGCTTCCTACATGCAGTGAGTGATACAAGTCGCCACTAGATGGCATTGTTCTCTTTCAAATCACAAGTATCCTTTTTGCTTAGGAACCTCTGGATAACCTCTGAATAATTCCATTACATTGCTGGAAGTCAGCCTCATATTTATCAGATTTTATTGAAACTTCAAAATGTAGCCGCACGCACTTGATGGAATAAAAACTAGCAAACAAAGCAGAAATTAGATCAAAAGCTTGACATTCATAGACAGCCATAAATACATTTTTGTACAAAGGCTAGTGAAGCATTATTTTACACTCATTTATGTGCAGTGATGACAATGTCAGATGTTCATGGCATTTGCAGGTAGTTGTCTCAATTGCACATTACAACATGGCATAATTGATGGGTGATGTTTAGCACCACATAATGGATAAGTCAGTGGTAGTTAGCCACAGCACACAATTTTCAAATAAGCAAATTTGCTAAGAATGCCATTTGCGTGTTGTGTCTGCCCTGTGAATGTGGCAGGCAACAACATGTGTGTAGTTGTGATTCTGCCTGGCTTTTCCGCGATGAACGCAGTGGCTTCACCTGCAATTTGAAACAACTGAGTGATTTCTTTGGTTAAATAACACATACCACAGCTACTGCAGGACGCTCGCCAAACCTGCTCACTTGTCCGCTGACCCTTTCCAGAGGGAAGAATCTCATACCCTGCATCAATACTGATCCATTTTGAAATATTTCCAATCCTTGCACTGTAATGACATTCTCCTACAGATTTAACACAACAGACTTCACAGTCACTCAGTATCACCTATTTTATATCTCCACATCCGTTCATCGGATTGATACGAAACTTTGTATACTTATTGTCAGTGCCCTCCTGAGGAGAGATTATGAAGGGTTTACCAATTTGACTCTAGATGTCGCTGTGGTGCCAATTTAATTTTATATTTGGCACTGTGCCCACACCATAACACCTATGGAAATGAAATTCATAGAGGTGCTATAGGATGGCCCCTGTGACTTACCAATTTGACTCTAGATGGCGCTGTGGTGCCAATTTAATTTTTCATTTGGCACTGTGCCCACACCATAACACTTATGGAAATGAAATTCATAGAGGTGCTATAGAATGGCCCCTGTGACTCTCACACCAAAAATGACCAGCAGGTGGCGCTATTTTCCACGTGAAAGCGTTTTTTCCATTCGCAAAACGTGAAAAGTGAAAAACCTGCTTTTTCGAACTCGTTTTACTTTTCAAGCATTTACTGCTTGATTTCTCCCCGTCATGACATGCAAGTAACAGGTGAGCGCACAATCCGACGGCATTGCAGCCTGACACATCTGCTGGCCATAGTGGTGCCGTCCATTTAAATTCTTCGCCATAAAGCATTAAATCCTCGTAACTTCTTCATACAATGTCCGATCTCGGCCAAATCTCACAGGAATGCAGAGGGAGTCGCCCTGAATAGATCTGTGTTGTCAGTGGGCGTGGTCGTGACGTGTGGGCTCTGTAGCGCCCCCTATTGTGATGCCCCGCCTCCGACTTGTACATAGAAGGACGAATATTGGTATGCACATTCATCTGACCAGACGCACCAAAAACCAATTTGGATGCATACTCTCACTCCAACAGGAAGTCAGTCATTTTGATGTGTGGCGGCGTTTTTGACAAATTCATGCCTACTTTGAAAACTATCTTGTCCTACAACTTAAACACCATTCACTCTGTGTCACCTTCATGCCTTTAAGAACAAACGTTATGGAAATCATTCAGCTGTGTCAAACCTGGTGGGCGTGACGGTGGACGCCATTTTTCCCCTTTGCTGTCAAGCATCATATCCTTATAACTTCCACATGCAATGCCCCATCTCCACAAAATTCCTCATAAATGTAGACAGTCTCGCCCTGAATACATCTAGACATTCATTCAAAATTGGCCATTTTGAATTTGGAGGCCTCTATGAAATATTGCTGTGCATCATACGTTCACGTCTTCCTCCTACAGATTGAACACCACAGACTTCACAGTCAGTCAGTATACTCCTCGGACCATGCCAAAGACACGCAAGGAAAATCTTTATCCTACGTCGTACCTGCTGGCCGTGGCGGTGCCCGCCATTAAAATCCTTCCTCATGAAGCATCTCGTCCGAATAACTTCTTCACACTATTTCCAATCTCGGCCAAATTTAGAGGGAATCTGGAGGGAGTCGCCATGAATAGATCTGTGCATCAATACAGTGTCATATCCATAGTGCCACCCACTGGAAACATGAAGTTAGTTTTATCTCAGGCAATTTGGGCTTCCTCCATGCAGTGAGTGATACAAGTCGCCACTAGATGGCATTGTTGTCTTTCAAGTCACATGTATCCTTTTTGCTGAGGAACCTCTGGATAACCTCTGAATAATTCCATTCCATTGCTGTAAGTCGGCCTCATATTTATCAGATTTTATTGAAACTTCAAAATGTAGCTGCACGCACTTTATGGAATAAAAACTAGCAAACAAAGCAGAAATTGGATCAAAAGCTTGACATTCATAGACAGCCATAAATATGATTTTGTACGAAGGCAAGTGAAGCATTATTTTACACTCATTTATGTGCAGTAAATGGTAAATGGTAAATGGTAAATGGGAGTATTGTGCTCCCGGCTATCCTCGTGAACCTTCAGCTAGTGGCTTGCATTTTTCCAGTCCTTTAGTCCTTCCTTATTAAGTCTATTAAGTGTATTCTCTTGGAGGAAACATTTAGCAGCAGAAGCAGTGCAAGCTGTCATTTCTGTTTGAGTGCATCAACCAGCTTCTTTTGATTTTTTCACCATTGACTAAGGCTCTGTTACAAAAGTCATGTTGACACTCTCCCATCTTTGTTTTTGGAAAATGTTGAACTGCTTTTTTATTTGAACTAGTTAGAAGAGATGTCCAGTCAGCACGCCTGTTGGTGCCTTTAGTCCTGATGCTGTGTCACTCTGCTATGCTGAGGTAGAGGGACAGGAGCACCTGATGCTGTGTCACTGGGCTGCTAGTGAAATATGTTAAAAGTGCATCTGAAGAGAGAAGAGAAGTATATGTGACCACTGGATGTTACATTTTAATAGAAAAATGTGCTATACATAAGACTAATATAGACTAATAATGAACATGTGATGAGATTTATTCAGTGTATTGTCATCACAATGCAATTCAGTCTAATCAGAGTACAACTGCAGTATATATGTATGTATATATATGTGTATATATACATACATACACACACACATATATAGATATCATGAATCATATGGGAAAGCTGAGGTGTGGAGTATTAGCAGTAATACACTTTAACTGCACTTTAACACTGATGTAAACTTCAACAAACGTAAACTGTGACACAATAAACCAAAGGCTTACAACTACCCTATTACAAAGGGGATGGACAACTAAAAGCATTTTAACTGACATTCAAGCAGGAAACACAGCCAACAGGTTGAATAACACCTGAACAGGCCTAACGTTAACTTTCCAAGCGTACCTGATGAATTTAAGGTGGAGTGTCATTAACACACGTCGACTCAGCTATTTACTGATTATTAAACAATGCTGCTATCGTCCAAAGTAAGCTAGCAAGCTAACACTCTGCTCTAACAACGGTAACTATGATCATTAAGCTATTATTTTCCTTTAGCTTTACCACATTGACGTTACTGTACCTTCTTCATGTTTTTCCGGAGGACAGGAACCCAGAAAAAAGGCCTCTCCGTTATTGAATAGTCTTTGCTATGACGTTAGGTTGCTGTGGGCTTATATCATATTTCGAAATAATAGTAGTAATGGCACTGGTAAAAAATGTATTTTTTTATTTTGTGTTATTATTTTATTTTTCTCCCCCCATTTTCGGTTTTCAGCTAAGGTAACGTAAATGTAGGCTAACGTTAACTTAGCAATGTAATGTGAAACGTAATTAAACATTTATTAATTCATTTAATATTATGGAACACATTTATTATTTTGATATCACGAGAAAACAATCTTTGTTATGTGGAGATAATGAAATAAATTAATACGTTATCACGAGAAAACAACCTTTTTTAGATCGAGATAACCAGATAATACGTTGTTATCATGAGATAACAGTGCATAAAAAAAAGAAAAATCCATGGCCGTTCTCGGCTTCCGTAGTCTCATCCAGCAGAGCATGTAAAACAGGTAATCGAGGAGATGCTGAACGATGTGAAATAGACAAGCAACGCGTCCACGTCATTTTATGTGACAACATAAGGAATATGTAAAAAGCAGTGGATGATATGGAGGTACCAAGCGTGGGCTGCGTCTCACACACTTCAGCTCGCTGCACACGAGGGTCTGCTGTCACAGTGCAGCGTCACAGACTCACCTGCTAACACAAGGAAGGTGGAGGCCAATGTTGGAATAGCAATGCAGAATAAGAAAGAGCCATATGAAAGTATTGGCTTTGTTTCAACAATTTTTTATTTTTTTTTAAAACCATAAAGGAACAACTTGGATGCAGGTGCCTTTTTTCTTAATGCAGCTGTATTATCCAGGACAATATTAGTTAAGGCTAAGTAAAAAAAAAACTGATCAGGACATCCCTGATTATTAACAGCATGTTAGTGAGAAAGGTGATAACTCACCATCAGATGTGTTTTTCTGTTAAATGAAAAGAGGCTCACTTCAAACAATATTATTAATAATAATAATAATTAATGATAATGATGATGAGAAGAAGAAAAATGGCGTACTGGAAAGTTCTGTAAATGGTTGATTATTTGAAGTAAAATTTGAGAGAAGCTTGGCAAAAAAAAGGCAGTTTGATCTAATAGATTGAAAATTACATTGAAAAGACAAAAAACATTTTAACAACATGGTGAGGGGTGAGGCTGTGAATCTTTTTTTTTTTGCACGTGTCAAGTAACGTGCCCTGTAACATGTTTCACAAATTACAAATTGGGAATATGACTTGGCTACAGCTCGAAAAAACATTTCAGTCTAAAGATTTTTTTTGCTTTAATCCATGTGTTGGTGAAGACATGTTTAACTTTAACAGGCACAATCAAGCAATCAATCAGTCTTTACGTGTATAGTGCCAATGAGGGGGAGAAGCAGTGGTAGAGATGGAGGGAGTAATAACAGCTCTTCTTTAACGTACAGAGGGTGTCTGCCCCCGAATTGACACAGGAAGATGGCTCTGCAGGAAAGGAGCTTGATGACTGAATGCTCTGCCTCCCACTCTACTTTTGAAGACTCTAGAAACCACAAATGCATCCTGAGAGCGCAGCATTCGAGTGAGGGGATAGAGGTCTTATTAGAGGTCTTATTGGAGGTGTTTTAGGTCTTTAAGATGTACCAGTGCCTGACCATTAAGGGCTCTCTATATGAGGAGGAGGATTTTAGACTCTCTTCTGGAGTTTACAGGGCGTGTGTTACAACTACGAGAGAAGGGTAGGATGTAGGGTTGTGCATCTCTCCCTTATAAGACGATTCAATACGCATCTAGATACACGGGCTACGATATGATTCAGGGACGATACATTTTAAATACGAAACGTTTTGGTGCAATTCGATTCAATACGATACAATGCCGTCTGATACAGTTCTTAACATTTGTTTAATGTAGACATTCATTTTCCATTATAAATTAATATAAGCAATTCTATAAAAGTGGCATTGCTTGCCTTACCATGTCTTGAAAGCCATCACTCTCAACCACACTGTAAGGTCATACGTTCTTTGCAATAAAATGTGCTATAGACGCCGTGATTACCTTGGACCTTGTCGAGTTGTGGCTAAGTTGTGGCTGAAAAAAGTCTTTAATAGCCTTGTCGCTGTCTTGCGTGTTCTTGCTTGTGTTAGCTGTAACGTTACTAACATTAAGATCCACAGACTCCTTGTCGCACTTGTAGTTTTCTCCATGCCATCTCATCAGGTGAGTTTTCAGATTTGTCATGCTACGGCTGTACTTAGTAGCTGTTCTACAGACCTTATGGCCAGACTTTTTCCCAAATGTCCCTCCTTTTTATAAAATCCAAATCTCTTCCAAACTTTAGATTTCAGATTAGCTGGTGCATTGTAAACAGTATCAGAGTTGTTGGAAATGTTATTGTTGTGGTTTTTTCCTCAGATATGCTAGCATTACTCTCGCGAGAATCTTGCGTTGACCTTTTATTACTTTTGCAAGAATCTTGTGTTGACCTTTAACCTTCTTACGAGAGTTGAGAGATGCTCTGCAGAATTAGCAGCAAAGCTTCAGTCAACTGATACATAACTTTAGAATTGGCCATCGACCGGTTAATGGTAAATTTAAATCAATACAAGGATCCGCGTATCGATGTAGACGCATCTTTAATGTTAAAACCGGTTACCAATTTGTATCGGTGAATCTTTACAGTGGTAGGACCCAAATGCAGAAACACTTTGGAGGCAGATAGGATTCAGGAAGTTAGGGCGCGCTTTGTTAAACAAAAGCTGAATGATACAAAAAAACAAGAATCCAGGAAAACCAAATATGTGTCAATAAGATAAAACACAAAGTAGCAGCAAAAGAGCATAAAAAAAATAAAAGTACAAATCAATGAAAACATAATTAACATAAAACTAGTTCACACCATAATGTCAGAACAGAGAAACACTAGAATAACACTGGAGGAGGCTAGGCTGAAACACTGGGGAACACGGGAGGGGAACACAGGAAGGGAACATGGGACAATATAGAACAATCTGACAAAGACAAGAGAGAGAACAAAGACTACACACGCACACTAACGAGGAGCTGAGGTGCAGGTGGATTGAGGCGGGGTAAAGACAGGTGAGGGAAAGGAACGGAAACACTCGAAGAAAGGAAGTCACACAGTGGGAGGAACTGAAACTGAGACATTTCTGTAGCAGAAATTGCAGGTCATCCAGGTTTGTATGTCCTGAACACATGCCTGAAGTTTAGCTAACTGATTAATACTATCTTGCTTAATGATTAAGTATGATTGTGTATAATCTACAGATCAATGAAATGAGTGTTTTCTAATGATATGCCTTAAGAAAGCATAAGTGAATGGTATTGGTCCGAACAGAGAACCTTGTGGAAACCCTGTGACTAACATTGGTATGCAGTCACGATTCACTGTTAACTTGAACAAGCTGAGATTGGCCTCAGAACAAGAACCTACATCAAATGTAAAACACTAAAGGAAAAGGAAAAAGTTGAAAACACATAATAGGTCTCCTTTAAATAAGTTTTCATTTCAGATTTGTTCTATTTTTGAATAGCTGCAATAAAATTATATACTCTGCATAGTTAGTATCAAAGCACATATCATATGAAACCTGAGGAAGTAACTCAAACTGTGTTTTCTGCTTCCAGCTCTGCTGTGGCCTATTGGAAAGTTCAGGGGCATCAACACCACCCTGTTTACTGCCGTGCACTGTAACAACATGGAGGTATGAGTGAATGTTATACTGCAGCTGTTTCTATATAACATGCTAAAAGACCTCTAACATGGGCACAGTAACAGTCAGATCCTAACCTCACATTTCTCGTGCAAATTTGATCGTGGGATTATAATTATGTTAATTTCCGTCACTCACGCAGTGTTGATTCGCCCCAAACAGCCAGAGAACTTTGCTGTTAAATAGCCGTAAGCTAGTGAGCCATGACACACACTGAGGTGTTTGAGTTCAATTTAGCCTCTCAATGAACTCAGCACTCATCAGAGACTCTGGTTCTAGTTCTGGTTCTGGTTCACCCCTCTCCTCTCTGTAACATTACCTTCATTAAGGAAAGTCCATTTCCCCTTCAGCTCCAGTTAGCAGTCAACGAAACAGAACCTGGAGGTCACCTCCGGTCAGCAGTCAGATTGATAAACAGGAGTGAAGATGAATCAACTTGTTAATTGCTAAAGTTCAAAAGTAATCTCTGAGCTCTCCTCCCGTAGAAACAACTTGGATCAGAGCAGATGCTGATTTTCAGCCCTTCAGAAGATCAGAATCTGAATCTGCACTGACTTCCAGAACTGGGGGCTCTGAGCACCTGAGTAGCAGAAAGAAACAAGTGATGAATTAAAAATACACCAGATGGTTTCAGTCTTTTGGACCGTGTTATTTCACTACAGTATAAATAAATCCCCACCATCACAAAGGGCATGTACAGTGCAACGAGCCAGGAACCCAGAAAATAGGCCTCTCCATTGTTTAATAGGCTTTGCTATGAAGTTATGTTGCTGTGGGCTTATACTATTTTTAAAAAGCAGTAATAGCACTGGTCATAAATAGTATTTTTTTTCTTTTTTTCTCCCCCAGTTTGTGCACATCTTTAGAATACACTGTTGGAACACATCTTTAGAACACATCATTAGATTCTTTATTGTCCTTTTACAAGGAAAAGTTGTTGTCACAGTCTGTACAGAGCCTCCATACATAGATAGTTAAACATCCATGGCAAATACACATGAAAGACATCCATACAGGTAACATCGACCCACATATCCCACACAAAACTCATATTTACAGCACATACACACAAGCTAAAGGGGTGTTCTGTGTAGAAATGCTATGGCAGAGGGGAAAAAGCTCATCTCCAGGTCAGGGATCTGCACCCAGATGGGAGCAGTGTGAGAAATGAGGTTGGGTGTAGGAGGCGCTAGTGCACATGCGAAGGATGTAGACGTGTTTAGTCAGTGCTAATAATAATAATAATAATAATACATTTTATTTGTTTAATGGCGCCTTTCATGTCACCCAAGGTCACCTTACATAGGATAAAAACATAAAATCACAGAATAACATCACAGAATATTAAAAAGAAACATTGACATAAAAAGAAAAAGAAAACAAAAAGAAAAAGTGTAGTGCACAGTGACCAGTCAGAGTGAGAATGCCAGTTTGAACAGGTGGATTTTTAGTTTGGATTTGAATGTTGTGATGGAGTCTGACTGTCTTATGTGTGGGGGGAGAGAGTTCCAGAGTCTGGGTGCCGAGCAGCTGAAGGCTCGGTCACCCATGGTACTGAGGCGTGGTGTGGGGATGGTTAGCAGTCCAGCAGAGGTTGAGCGGAGGGTGCGAGAGAGGCTGTATTCGTGGAGGAGGTTGCAGAGGTAGGTGGGGGCTAGATGGTGGAGGGCTTTGTATGTGAGGAGGAGGTTTTTGTAGTGGATGCGGTATTGTACAGGGAGCCAGTGAAGTTGGATGAGAATAGGGGTGATGTGGTCAGATGATTTGGTGCGGGTGATAATCCGGGCGGCTGAGTTCTGGATGATTTGCAGTCTGTTGATGAGTTTGGTGGGGAGTCCGGTGAGGAGGGCATTGCAGTAGTCGATGTGGGAAGTGACAAATGAATGAACCAGGATTTCGGTGCTGGACTGGGACAGTGATGGTCACCCAGTGAAACACCTGAACACCCAGACTTGTGGTCCCTTATTTGGACAAAGTGTTGGCGGTTAGTGAGGTACGACGTAAACCAGCGGAGTGCAACACCAGTGATCCCAGTGCCAGCCAGGCGGTCCAGGAGGAGTGTGTGGGAGCTAGTGTCGAATGCTGCGCTGAGGTCGAGGAGGATGAGCATTGTAAGAAGTCCGGAGTCAGCTGCACAGAGGAGATCATTGGTGATTTTGACAAGGGCTGTTTCAGTGCTGTGTTTTGGATGGAAACCGGATTGGAAGGGTTCATGGACGTTGTTTGTGTCGAGGTGGGACTGTAGCTGTGCGACAACAACCCTTTCAAGTGTTTTGGAGATGAAGGGGAGGTTGGAGATGGGCCGGTAAAGGTTAAGGTCAGTTGGGTCAGCATCAGTTTTTTTCAGGATGGGTGTGATAGCAGCCAGTTTGAGAGTGGGGGGTACAGTGCCAGTGGTGAGGGAGGAGTTAATTATTTTGGTGATCATGGGAGAAATGGATGGCAGAAAGGCTTTGATGAGGGAGGTGGGAAGAGGATCAAGCTGACAGGTGGTGGTTTTGACTTTGCAGATGATGTCAGATGGTGTGTTCTGATACTGGGGTGAAGTCAGAGAGGGAGCTGATGAGAGGTTGGCTGGTGGTGATAATCCAGGCTGGATTGATTGAGGAAGTGCAGGATAAGGCCAGTTGTTGGTGAATGGTATTGATTTTAGAGCTGAAGAAGTCCAGGAAGGCAGTGCACTGATCAGTGGATATGTCTGGTGGGAGGGTTTTAGGAGTCTGAATTAGGTGGCTGACCGTTGCAAAGAGGACTCTGTTATTGACTGTACCAGTGTTGATGAGGTTGGAGTAGTAAGAAGATTTGGCAGTAATGAGGGCGTCCTTGTAGTGATGCAGGTGGTCCGAGTACATTTGACTGTGTACGGTGAGTCAGGTTTTTTTGTACAGTTGCTCCAGTCGACGGCCTGTGGCTTTGAGCTGGCGTAGGTCAGGGGTAAACCAGGGAGCAGTGTGATTAAATGAGACTGAGCGGGTTTTCAGAGGAGTTAGGGTCTTGAGGGAAGAGGAGAGACAGTTATTGTAATGAGTCACCAGGTCAGCAGGAGAGGATGCTGGGGGAGGGCTGAGGTAGGAGCTGATCAGGGTGGAGAGATCTGTGGTGTTGATAGGTTTGATGTTTCTGAAGGACATGGTCCGTTGTTCTTTGACTTTGTGAAGTTGGGTGTGAATGTCAAAAAGTACAGCTTTGTGGTCAGAGATGGGGAAATCCGTGATGTCAAGGTTGGTGGGAGTGATGTCGGTGCAGCAGATTAAGTCCAGTATGTGGCCTTTGTTATGGGTTGGGAGGTCGACATGTACTGTGGTACCAAGACAGTCTAGGACTGATGTGAAGTCGTTGGCAAAGATACTGGATGGGTTGTCAATGTGGATGTTGAAATCGCCGAGGAGGATAACAGTGGGGGAATTGGCACATACAGATGTTAGTAGTGATGAGAATTCATTGAGGAAAACAGCGGAGGGTTTTGGTGGCCTGTAGATAGTAACAATGATGGTGGGTTTTGGGCCTGAGTTTTGCAGCTAAACATTCAAAAGAGGAGTGATGGGGGACAGTGACAGGAGTGACTCTGATGTTATCACGGTGAAGGAGAGCGAGACTGCCCCCCCTCCCTGTAGCACGGGGTTTACTAATAAAAGAAAAGCCCGGTGGAGCAGCCTCATTTAGCTGGGAAAAGTCGTTTGGCTGTTGCCAGGTCTCAGTGAGGCATAAAATGTCCAGCTTACGGTCAGCAATAAAGTCGGCGATCAGGAGGGCCTTGTTACTGAGGGATCTGATGTTCAGTAGACAGAGTTTCAGACAGGTGAGTGGTGTGTATGTGGTTGCTTTGAGCAGAGGGGACAGTACATTGTGTTGTACTTCGTGGGGCACATCAGAGCACGCAATCCAGCCACAGTGCGGAGAGGAGTCCCAGGAGTCCCATGCAGGTTTGCCTAGCTCGCTCAGAGGCTAACCAGTGGCGAGGCAGTAGCAGCAGACAGGTAAAGACTGTTTAACTGGTGTTTCAGTGTGACAGAGTGTTAGATCGAGCAAGGCCAAAGCAACAGATGGCATTAGAGTCCAGAGTTCATGCACAACACGAGCAAAAGAAAAGCAAAATATCACAAAAACAGCAAAAATAATGGAGCAGGCGCGGCAGCAGCTTGCCAGCGATTAGTGAGCTCAATCTACAAGGATTTAGCAAAGATGGTGCCCCTTACTCAGAAAAGCTAGCAACAGGATACCTGACCCTTCACTTAAACTTATCTCCTCTTCTTCTCCAGCTGATAGTTGGCATCATCCAGGCTCAGGACCTGCCATCCATGGACATGGGCGGCAGGTCCAAGGCATGGGCTCCTCTCTGCGACTTACAAAATCATCTCTATACCGTGTCTTTTCTGCTCACAGACCACAAGTGTGTGTATACATATCTCCCTAAGAACTCTATCGAACTGAGAATCCAACATGCTGAAACCAAGCATCTCCAGCAAAGCCAAATCCACCGAGAGCCAAGCTACCGGAGCTAGAGCTAGTACCATTGGTAGCTGTGGCCCTGCTAGCGATTCTCCCACCAAGTCGGATGTGCCTCCGGAACGTATGATATGTGTAAGGAACTGTGCAAAGAGGTGTCGGAGTCAGTCCTGTGCTGCATTAATGAATGTTTCGATGCCTTTGAGGCTAAGTTTCAGTCACTCGCAGCCTCACAGGCTGAATTGCAATCCCGTGTGGCTAACCAGGAGCAAGCCGCTACCGACGTTGATACCCGCATGCTTAGTGCTTGAGGCTAAATGCATTGAGCTGGCGGGACGCAACACTCAGCTTCACACCAAGGTGCTTGACTTGAAGGCCCACTCCCTCCAGCCGAAGCCGGCCATCAGCACCAATCCACGTACCATCCTGGCGTACATCCACCACTTTCAGGAGAAGGATTTGATTCTTTGCCGAGGCAGACAACAGTCCATGGAGTATGACGTAGACAAGGTCCTTATCTTCCTGGATTACACCAGCGAGGTCATGGCTCAGTGCCGCGGCTTTAGAGAAGTGCTAGAGGCTCTGCACGACGAAGGAACAAAATAGACTCTGCGGTACCTGGTCAAACTTTATGTTTACCCCGGAGACGGTGGAGGGCCCAGGACCTTCGCGGACCCAAAGGAGGCAGCAAGGTCCGTGGGAAGGAATAATGTACGAGAAGGGGAGTAGATCCACACACTGACATTCTTCATTTAACTCATGGTTGCACCGAGGTGAGGCATCTATTTGTTCAAAGCAGCTGAACAGCTGCTTGCAGCACTGGGACCTCTCTGCATAAATTGTTTTATATACACCTGTTACTACAATGGCCCATTTCGAACTGCTACCATGTCCACACAGCCAGAGGTGCTGATACTGTTTATATTTTCCTTGCTTTAATAGCTTTATTTCACGGTAGTATAGTCCGCTCCATATAGTTCATGTTATTATAATGTTGCAGGGAGGGGGCTAGTGGTAACATAGTCTAGTTATTTGCCCAGCAGCTCCTTTTGAGATGAATACAGGATGCTATGTGCCAGGTTCGGGCAGGCATAAGGCGGGGTGGGAGGGGAGGGATGTTGTTGTTACCTTTTCCTTTTAGTCGTTAGCCGTTTTTTCATACGGTCGGTGCTTTACTTTGTATGGAACACATCTGTCTTATGGAAGGGGCAATATCTCTGTAAAATGATTTACTATTGATTAACAGAGTAATGTAATTTGTTAGCTTTAATGTAAATGGGTTAGACGGACCTGTCAAATGGAAGTAAGTCTTAATGCATTTGAAAAAAACTGAAAATAGACATTGCCTTTATACAGGAAACCCATCTGACACCACTGGAGCATAGGAAATTGAAGAGGGATTGGATAGGGCATGTAATATCATCATCCTTTAACTCTAAAGCCGGGGGAGTGGCTGTCTTGATAAATTAGAACACCCCTGTAACAATTGGACAAACCGTTGTTGATAGGGGAGATATGAGTTATTGAATTGTCAGATTTACTCAGAACCCTGGACTCTTTTGAATTTTTACGCACCCAACTATGATGATGATTCATTTGTTCAAGACATATTCTTGAAGGTGTCAGGAGGACAGCAAAACATTCTTATAGGGGGTGACTTTAATTTCTGCCTGGATCCTCTCCTTGGTAAATCAGCTCAATCGGTATCCAAATCTAAAGCAGCCAAAATCACTCAATAGAACTAATGAAGTAGATGTGTGGAGACAAATGCACTCTCAAACCCGAGACTATTCCTTTCATTCTATTCGCCGCAACTCTTTCACTTGGATTGATCTTTTCCTGTTGTCCACACAGTTGATTCACAGAGCAGTAGAATCTGAGTATTTATCTAGAACACTATCAGATCACTCACCTCTGACCCTGTCCTTGTATATGCCTAAAAAAGCTACTAATATGTACAGATGGCGTCTGAATCCTACTCTGCTTCAAAAAACAGATTTCTGCATATTCATGAGAGATCAGATTGGGCTATTTTGTGAGACAAACTATGCTTCTTCTCCCAATAGTTTTATTTTATGGGACACACTTAAAGCTTTTTTAAGGGGACAAGTAATCTCTTATACCACAGGTATCAGAAAGAATTGGAAGCAGACATTTTGAAACTGGAAAAGGAGTTTCAACAATCAAGGTCTGAAGAACTACACCAGTTATTAGTAAATACAAAGCATTAATACATAGATATAACACATTGCATACTTTTAAAATTTAAAAA